>JAHDVE020000688.1:0-95901 GCA_022606495.2 Halesus radiatus
GAAGATACTCTTAGTTTCGCCCCAGTGAAAGACCGACATTCAGTATCAAAATGTTGCATGAAATGGATTGAGTCGTGTTTGGTGAAAATATCTGAATAACCTGGCAATTACCCAGTTTCCTCGTGTATCTCCTTCCAGTGTGTAGTAGAGAGCTACTACCTTCAGCCTCACAACATACCCAAATTGGGAATGCCATAGTTCCTCTGGCTTTATGCGGTTGGGAGCAGTTAATTTTATTCTTGGAATGAAGGACGGGATCAGTACATTGAAAACATTAATTAAGTTGGTTTGATAAGCCAATTGAACGTCATTACGCAGTCTGATTGGAGATTACTGATCTGGAGGCCTATACTGGTTCATTTTAGGGAAAATTCCTCATCCCTTAAAGACATTTTGCTTATCGGCGATTCCGATTACATGTCAATGACAATGCATTTTTAAAGGAGTTTGTGGTTTAATTATTGCAGTATTACTAAAATTTATAGGTGTATCACATGTGTATTTTATTATTATTTTACTTTACACGTATAGTTTATTATAATTTTTAGAATTTATTTCACCTCTATCTGATATTTCGAACTCTTGGCATAGGTACTTTACAAACATCGCAATTTCGTTGATTATATTAATTTAATAGCATTATTATGCATAAAATTATTCACTAATTGTTAGATTCTGAAATGATAGTGTGTTTGGTTCCTACCGTATTTGCTATTTACCCAGCCCTTCCTTCCCAAACCAGAAACACAACGTTTTGAAAAATGGAACAGAATGAGCTGACAGTAATTGTTTTGAGTGCTCTCTTGTTCGGAAAAGAAAAAAATATTTTTCGAAGATCATGTTCGGTATCTACTTCATTCGGTAAGTGTTTGGTTTTCCTTGACCTTCTAAACCTAAAAACTGTCCCTTATTACAATCAACCAAAACCATAATTATTGTTGTGGTTGTTATTTACAGTCCACAACAGTTTTACAAGTGAAACCTCACAATTTTATCTGGGTGGTTACGCTTGTAACATTTTATAACAATAATAATGTTTTAATTTTTTTTATATGAATACCCCACAAGAATCCCAACTGCTCCCAACCCTCTGGAACCAGTGAAACTATGGCATCCCCAATTAGGGAATATTGTGAGGCTGAAGGTATTGTGGAGGGGAAGGAAAAGGGGTGGAGGTAGGTGGGTAAATACCTGGCTATTCAGATTTGGTCACCAAACACGGCTAAAAGCCATTTCAAGCAACGTTTCAATTCTGAATGGTGGTCTTTCACCAGCGCGATACTGAGAGTATCTTCCACTCTGGATTTAAAGGCAATACTTACATAATATTGAGGTTTTTTTGTTAAAACTACGCAAATATCGATATTTAAAAAAAAATGTCGTTCGCTGAATGGCAGCTGTCTTCCGAGAGAACTGGAACCGAAGTTACGCATGACGTCTTTAAGCCTAAGAAAAGGGATAAGGAATTTTCCTTTAAAAAAAGGGAATAGGCCTCCTGGTCTTATTATATGTTGCATCTCTTAAATCTCCACTGGCTCAAATGTCCTGAAAGAATACAGTTCAAGCTCTGCTGGATGGTATTTAAGTCACTTAACGGAATGGCTCCGACTTACCTATCGGAACTGTGTATTCCTGAAAATACCAATTCACGGCAGTCCCCCTTAGGTCATCAGCGTCTTCAGCTGTCGGGAGGTTGAAGGAACCAAAGCGCACACCTAATTCTAAGTTCGGTGATCGTGCTTTCGGAGTATCAGGACCTAAAGCCAGGAATGAACTGCCGCATGACTTAAGAATTATCAAAGACTCGACAGAATTCAGAACTAAACTTGAAACTCATCTTTTCCGACAATAGTATCGGTGCGCAAATGTGTCCACAGCCCGCAACACTGTAAATAACTAAATAAGTGTAAAAATTAAATAAAATACTTTAATATCTATTAAAGATTGTTAGGCTTTTTAAGGCATTTTTGTAAATATTTTACAGTCCTAAAAATTATAAATATTTCAAATAAATACCAACTCTTCTTGTGCCACCAATCTTAAATGCAATATAAATAGAAAAGGAGGATAAAATAGCAACTGAAAAACTTTCATCTCTATACTTAAATTTTCTAATAAACCTGTGTTCATCTGAAGCAACCTGTCAGGTAAGTACGAGTATGTTTTTCTGTATCTGTCTGCACATAATTAGATAAAGAATAGGAAGTAATATTTGTACAGCGCCCTTGAGGTGATTTTTCACAAAACCGGCGCTATACAAGTGACCCAATTATTATTATTGCATTAATAATAAAATTACACAATTTAATTGTTATGTTTTTTTTACACTATCCATTAAAATAGTTATATACTGTACACCTATTTATTACTTACCATCATTATCTTTGTGCGGGTTTCACTTTTAGCAGTTAATTTCAGCTTTTAGATTTTAAATATTGTGATGAATTGTTTGTTGGCTGGTGTGCATGCGGAATATGAAATGCTATAATTTGTTATTGTAGGTTTTATCTGAAAACCTCCAAGAAACTAATAAGAATACTGTATGCAATGCTTGCACAGAACTTTATAATGTTATTATTAAGTTCTGCAAACATTTTTTTTATTATTATTGTGACAGCTGTTTCGGCGTTCAAGGCCATTTTCAAACTGCGGTTAATCCACATTGTGACGACTTATTTATACGATTTTTTTCATTCCCAACACCGATCTAATTTGGTCGGGTTTTTTTTAAATTATGATTTATTATCGGTAAAACCGATTTAGAAAGAAAACAATCAAAATTATTCTGTGAGGTTTTTACATTCATAATGTGTTTCACCGTATTTAATTGATAATGTTTTCTTAATTGATTTATTTAAATGTGTTGTGTTGTTTTGATAATGTAAAAATACTGAGAAGCGGTGAATGTATAATTTTCCTTATTTTTTATATTTCGGTTATTCGTTCTTTTATTAATTTCTAATTGTTCAAGTAAATTTAATTTTAGACCCTTTCTTTCTATATGTAAGGGTTTAGGCTCGCTGTTGTCAACCAGGGCGTGATTATTTACTAAGAGATGTTCGGCGAAATTTGAAGAAGTGCTTTTATTTTTATAACAACGAATACCAGTATGTTATTTGAATCTGGTTGAGAAAGCCCTTCCCGTCTGCCCGATATAGGTAGCGTTGCAATGCTTGCAGAACCTAATAATAACATTATTAAATTTGATTTACATTAAATTTAAGAAAATATATATATATATTTTTTTTTATATGAATACCACACAAGAGTCCCAACCACCCCCAAGCAACCGCTTGAGCCAGTGAGACTATGGCATTCCCAATTGGGGAATGTTGTGAGGCTGGAGGTATTGGGGAGGGGAAGGAGAAAGGGGAGAGGAAGGTGGTGAAAAGGGGAAATACCTGGCTATTCAGTTCTGGTCACCAAACACGGCTAAAAGCCATTTCAAGCAACGTTTCAATTCCGAATGGTGGTCTCTCACCAGGGCGATACTGAGTATCTTCCACTCAGGAACGTGCGCAAATATACTATATATTATTTTTAAATGAATTAATTGTGAAACAACACAAATTAATTAAATAAAATTACTTGCGCACGCCGGGATTTGAACCCGCGACCTTCGGATTCGTAGTCGAGAGCCTTACCCCTCGACCATGGAGGCCGTCATATTAAATGGAGTTCTACGAATTAAACACAAAAACAATTAATAAATGTGTGTGTTAGTGTTACAATAAAACATTGTAGTTTAATAAATTTTTGGGCAAATTCAGTTTTAAACGTACAAAAAGAATTTATTCCATTTAATATTCCGTACGTACACCCGACAACAAACAATTTATCTCAATATTTGAAAGCATTACATGTTGTTTGAAGTGTTGTTTTCTTGACATATTTCATTTATCGCCATCTGAGAGCGCGTAGCGTAATAATAATGTTTGAATGCCCTTAAACTCTTATATTAGTTCTACCTTTCATTATCACTTACCTTCATTGCTATCCGCTATCTGTGGATATGTAGGTTTACCATTATAATACAGATTTGTGTCTCTGACACCATCTGGATATTTCATTTCACTCCTTTTGTATGGGAAATGTGAGTTTTTTTTTAAATACATATTTTATTTGTTTTTCTTATTTCACGTGTTTTATTAAAATCAAAACTGATAAAATATATCGAGTATCCTATTATAATGTATAATTTACGGTGAAAGGATTCGGGAACAAGGGGGGGGGGGAATGAAATATTAATATTTTTTCAAACACTTTATTTTTCATCCATTTCAGTACAACATAGAAGTAAAATTATGAATGAGATATTATCAAGGTAATTATTAATTATATTTAATGATAAGATCAACAGGAGTGGTTCGGTTGCCGACTAGGTCCGAACTATTTAATAACATGAGCTGGAATGTTGGTATCCTCTGGAAATAAATAAGTTATATTTTTAACAGCAAATATCGAGTCTACACTATTCTTTTCTTAAAACCGAACAATTCCAACGGTTCTCTCGAGTGGCGACACCTCCGTCAAACTTTCCCAAAGTTGTGGCCATTTCCACATGAAGCTAATGGTCCTAATTGTCTAAGAGCAGCACGGTGCAAGGTGCTTTAGCCGAGACGCATCCTCGGGCGTCCGGGAAACACACCCGTGTGTTAGTTCCGCTAGTGGCCGCTAGGGGAGCGGCGGCGCAGGAAGCTCTGAATGGCGCCCAACTGGGTGCAGTCGACTTTTCTTTAATGACATAATGACGTAATGACCACAATCCAACAAACCTCACAACTTTATTTCCTATGCAAACATCTTAATCTAGTAATTCCAAAAATGAGAATAAACACACTCTTGGCCATTCGATAAGTACTTATTCGATGGCAACTTTCTCTGCTCGTGGAACGGTTGCAAGTTGCATTATCAATAATTGTGCTGATATTTTCATAAATGAAAAACTTAAACATCATACATCGTAAAACATGTTAAATTACAAATATTTCACTTTCAATATGGTTGATAAAAAAAATAAAATAAATATCCTACACAAACAAGTTCGTATATATATTATTTTTCCAATAATTACTATCATTATTATTTGATTCAACAATTTTTTGATTATTTTAGAACAATAACAACATTTTCCGGAAAAATTAATTACCTTTGAATATATTATGACGGCTTTTTATAATTCTTCAAAATACTTTTTTTTCCAAATCCATAATGTAACTTTTGACAACCATTGCTAACACAGATAAATGTTTTATTTCAAGAAGCCTACACGAAATATTCTCTCTACCGGAAGTCGAGCGAGAAGGCGCCGGGCGGTTCGCAACTAGTCAATAATTAGTTGGACGTCGCCGCCGCCAGGGGGAGATACAACAATACTACTTAATAACTTTCCACACTTCAACGAATCTATCAATACTCCCCCTGGGCTGGCTGGCTGACTGGCTGGCTGGCTGACTGGTTGGCTGGCTGACTGGCTGGACATTGCCCATTGCCCATTGCCCATTGCCCATTGCCCATTGCCCATTGCACTGAGGCCAGGCCCGACTTCCGCCTAACATTACCACCGAAATGACCTACACAGTACACACCGAACAGGAGGGAAACAGAAAGGACACGCCTGACGCCTCACCAAGTCCTGGAAAAACCAAGTCGGAGACTAAACTAGACCAAGCATTCCAATGAAGAAACGAATTCGTGCATCGACTGAGGAAATACTTCTGTTGAGGGAAAGGGGGCACAGTTAAATACTTACGACTAGAGATGTTCCGACATCCAACGGCACAAAGTATAAAGACTAGATAGGTACACAAACTAAACCTTAGTTAATTACTGCGGTTAAAATAGTCTTATCGTTAAAAGAGTTAGAATAATCTTACCACTAGGGAGTTCTAATATCATATTATCATAGTTTCAAGTAATAAAATACACCATTTTCAATTTGTTTCTCAAACATAATAGTATCATAGAAACAGTAAGGCTACAATAGACAACAGGTTTATGTAATTATATCGAAAGGTCTCAATCATCTCCTTTGCAGAAAACAACGCTGGTTGTTTTAGTAGTACAATATTCTCCGAAGACAGGAGTTTAATGTTCTGCGCAGTACAGACTTAAAGATACGCCTTAA
The DNA here is from genome assembly GCA_022606495.2 of Halesus radiatus. Lineage (NCBI taxonomy): Eukaryota > Metazoa > Arthropoda > Insecta > Trichoptera > Limnephilidae > Halesus > Halesus radiatus. The sequence goes on from JAHDVE020000688.1 coordinate 6,128, forward strand.
GTAACTAGTAATGATTATGATAGGACTACCTTTAAAAGATGTATTGCGATTAATTGCAAGTATTGAATTTATATTACTTTTAAATGGAATACATTGTGTAGACTTGTTACTTGTTAAGTTTGGGATGTCCCATCAAATGCAGACTGGCATATGAGCCATCCCATGTTCACAGGTGCCACGAAGAATGGAGAGTGGTTAGTTAGTTATTTAGTTAGTTAGTTAGTTAGTAGTTAGTTAGTTAGTAGTTAGTAGTAGTGGTCACAGATCTCAGAAAGAACATTCCAAGGGAAATATTGAATTAGTATCAACTTATTCTACAATCACGATTTCTGTTTGGTGTCATGAATATTACGCCAAATCTATAATGGTACAAGAAATCATTAAAACTGGTTAAACACTTAAAAACCTTCAAAGATTCCGTTAATACGTGATAAATCGATTCAGTCAAAAATCGCTTTTACATTTGGAATCTGGCCTCCAAGCTTTCTGCTGAATTGATTCCCATGGCATATTAAATATACTGTTTACTGTTTGATCAACTGCGATGGCTTATTTTACTGCAAGACAGAACATATAGACAGGCTCATGAGCTTGTAGGGAAAAGCGGTGAAAAGCTTAGGGAGCTGAAAATATTAGTAAGAATTCGATAAAGATTCGGTGACTTCATATTATCTCGTGAAAAGCCCAACTTAGTAATTGGCCTTTTTATAAATGTTGCCTTAAAGTTTGTTTTTAAATCAATACTGATATGAAACAGAAATTACTTCACAGTAGAAAACAAACACGCATGCTTAATAAAACCCTAGAGACAAATTATTAAGTACTTAAATTAACAAAATTTGTTAAAATCTAAAACTTTTGATAAAATATAATGTTAATACAAGTGGTTACACAATATACAATATTACAAGTAAGGATTGTTTCAAAATAAATATTGGATATTTTAAAAATAATGAATACTTGTTAAAATTACATAGTAACAATAATTTGGTACAAATAAAATCCACAATGCTACATTGAGACGTGATGAAAGTGAACTAAAAGAAAAGAATGTAGAGAGAAGTACTCGTATGTCATCCTTTTCAGTTAATGATTTTCAGATTTTTTGTCTCTCAACAATTTTTTCCCATCCTTTAACAAAAGGATATTATCGAAATCGTGCTTTTGATATGTTTGAGAATTGATTTAGCAGGTTCGCTGCTGCTAACATTTTATACGCCGGCTATCGCTGACTCCGACCGAAGCAGCAGCACTGTATACGCCGGCTATCGCTGACTCCGGCCGAAGCAACAACTCTATATACGCCGGCTGTCGCTGACTCCAGCCGAAGCAGCAGCACTGTATACGCCGGCTATCGCTGACTCCGGCCGAAGCAACAACTCTATATACGCCGGCTGTCGCTGACTCCAGCCGAAGCAGCAGCACTGTATACGCCGGCTATCGCTGACTCCGGCCGAAGCAACAACTCTATATACGCCGGCTGTCGCTGACTCCAGCCGAAGCAGCAGCACTGTATACGCCGGCTATCGCTGACTCCGGCCGAAGCAACAACTCTATATACGCCGGCCGTCGCTGACTCCAGCCGAAGCAGCAGCACCGTATACGCCGGTTATCGCTGACTCCGACCGAAGCAGCAGCACTGTATACGCCGGCTATCGCTGACTCCGGCCGAAGCAACTCTCTATATACGCCGGCTGTCGCTGACTCCAGCCGAAGCAGTAGCACTGTATACGCCGGCTATCGCTGACTCCGACCGAAGCAGCAGCACTGTATACGCCGGCTATCGCTGACTCCGGCCGAAGCAACAACTCTATATACGCCGGCTGTCGCTGACTCCAGCCGAAGCAGTAGCACTGTATACGCCGGCTATCGCTGACTCCAGCCGAAGCAGCAGCACTGTATACGCCGGCTATCGCTGACTCCGGCCGAAGCAACAACTCTATATACGCCGGCTGTCGCTGACTCCAGCCGAAGCAGCAGCACTGTATACGCCGGCTATCGCTGACTCCGACCGAAGCAGCAGCACTGTATACGCCGGCTATCGCTGACTCCGGCCGAAGCAACAACTCTATATACGCCGGCTGTCGCTGACTCCAAATCCACAAATAGATTTTTTTGTTAATTTACCGTATATTGTTTATTTTGTAATTTTACTGGTATTGTACAGAACATTTGTATAAAGTACTAAATATTTGTTCGTTTCCCTCAATGAAAGCAACAGTAAATACGAAATGTCTCTAGACATAAGACGCAGCGAACCTGTTAAGTGGAGGGTGTTTGAAACTCTGTTCAGATTCTTTAATGACGTCTCAGTGTTGACAATAAACTCGAACAAGTAAAGACGGCGAATCGGTTACAAGATAAAACCTTAATAAGTAATTTAAGTTAAAATGATCCTTGACTGACAGTGTGGCCCCGGAACAATTATTCCTAAACCTAGAGTTTTAAACATTAATTGTTACATCCATAATATGATAATAGATACTAGTTCATTATGAAAAAATAAATTATTGAAATTTCGTTTCGTGTCAACCGACAAAGAACAACACTCACAATCATCAATAAAGTGGAATTATTTTTTTGTTTATTTTTTTGGCAACAATTATTTTTTTTTAATCACTCCTTCAATGATACAAATTAGTTATAGAACCGTTCTTCTCTCGATGTCCCAGCTCCTTCTCGTCTAAACACTGCGACCAGATGTGGAAGTTGACTCCAGTTGGAGGAGGAAAGATAGAGATCAGCGCGAGTAACAGAGCAAAATAATTATCACTGAACAAATGTTTTTTTTTTTTTTTAATTCTTTTTTTCTGTTTTTTTATGTATCAGTCTTAAAAATTGAGTCATACCTTTTAAAAAATATCTTATATAGGCCTGAGTTCGACCACCGTGGATGGCTTATCTGTGAATGCGTTTACAAGCATCGACATCTTATTCCTAAATCCGGATTGTTCGGTGATGCTGTACCGTGTCGAGCGGCAGAGGTCCGCTGCGATACGCACGGTGTACGCATTAAACAAGAGGTTAGTATTGCGACGGGTCAGTGATTGCCTCGAGTCAGGAGTTGTAAATCGATGCATGCATGTATTTATATTACCATTTTAAAATGTGCCATTATAAAAGAAATTCTGAAGAAGCGAGTAGAGTAGAGAATTTGGCGAAGTAGAATATTAATTAAAATACGTGACTTTTATCGCCCCTTAATATTAAAAATGGTACAAAATATAATTTGATATTGATTGGAAACCTGTGTGAGATGCATAACAAACAGTAAAGGTTATTAAAACTACATAAACCTACGATTGACAAAACACATCACAAGCGTCTCGCGCTGCCGGACCTATCCAGCCTCTCGTCTCCAGTGGGACCTCCTCTCCCAATACAAAATATATATGTCTGTTCGCCTTCCAACCACGGCAGCGCGCACCTTGCTCTCGCCCTCGCCCTGCGCCCGCACTCCAGCGATATGTACGGTGCCCTCCGGCTGCGGCTCCGGCTACTCGGGCCCCAAACTCCCATCAGTTCTTCAATCAACACGACTACACATATTCAACAGTTGAGACCTTATCAGTAACGGTGCATGTGGAATCAAGAAGTGCAACGGTACGAACAACGTTATGAAACACAACAAACGGGGTGAAGCCTCTCTCCGCCCCTTGTACATCAGTACTGCAGCCTGGGGGCCAGTTCACCCCGTACAACCAAGCTACTCAGCACGGAACTATACCAAAGCTTACATCGCCTTATCTCGACTATGTTAAACAGAACTATGTTTTATAACAGTGTATATTCAAAATTTTCACACGCTTACATCCTAAACAAATGACAAATATAAAAGAATACATCTTTTTTTCCGTCTAACATCTGGCGCCTGACGTGCGCACCTCTCTACCGGCCGTCAGACGTGGCTCGACTAATCCTACGGAATATCTGCATGTCTCGCTTGATACATGGACTGCTAATGGAGTAGCGACCGGGCGCAAGCGGAACTCCTACCATTTACATTAAGCCACCGATCACATATTATACTTAAGCTATATCAAAAAATATACCTCTAATGACTTAGATTCCATCGATTTGTTCTCACAAAAGCTCGTATCTATTAAAAGCGTAAAATAAAGAAAACGATTAAAAACACTCGGTACTAGGAATAAAAGAGACATCACGCAATACTACTAAAATAATCGTGAAAACTAGAAAAGAACACGCGCCTGGATACGATGATCCGCTATACGCTACGCGCCTAGCATGGATGCTATGCCGATTGCGGAAAACGAGAATCCGGGAGCCGCAGAGCTCTCTCGGCTGGCTCGGCTAGGTCCTACTGTAGGTGCAGTGCAATATACTGAACTATACTGTTAACATACGTGTACTTAGAGCTATTGTGCTTAATCTAACACATAAGAATCCACCACTGCGGGCGAGGTGACTTTACCCTACGTGACAGCACTCGCTAACAACTTTAATAATTTAAAAACATTCAAACAGCGCAGGAGGGAACAGTTTGTGCTCAAAATGTTAACACGGTGATTTATTACTATATATACGTATAATATACATAGCTCTAGAATTAAAGTGTAGACCAAACATGATTATACTCAACATTGTTGTCATTCAGGCTTCTCCGCCGCGGGGACCCGGGGAGCGGGTAACCGTAAACCTACTAAAACTTTCTTCACAAAGAATAATGTTCACAGCGAAATGAGTCGAGATATGTCTCCGATAACCATTACTGCCATAGGCACCTCGCCTTCTAAATACCTTATTTCCAAAAATATCACACGCATACTTGATAATTTATAACGTACATACATACATACATATACATGACTTAACCTAACCGATGCACATGTACACCTTTTCTCCAATACCCTTCCGATTCCCATTTGCTAAACTCACGTCCAACATCTGCTCTGTCTTCCACGCTAACTAACACTTCAACACACACTTCTTCCTTGGGCATGAGCCTCGATACAAAAATATAGACTTAACTACTCACCTAAATCTGATAACTTAACCTAGCATCGGAAACACGAACAATTCATCATAATACGAGTACATGGGGCTTCGAACAAAGCTGACCACAGAGATCCCGTGGCGACGACGTCCAACGCGGAGGAATCCGAATAGTCGTCGGTCAGTCACCGAGACTGGGGATAGGTGTCTGAGGATGTCTGACGTCCTCGAGAAGTCGCGAGTCCCGAAGAACTACCGTCAATCAGTCCGAGTGAGAAGTGGGAAGCTCCTTCAATATACTACGACAGTGTTGGGTCCGAGGAAGAGAAACCTAGAAAGAAGAGAGAAAGGTCGCCGAGGGAGAGAACCCCGCGACGGTAAGCGTTACTTGATCCTTGAACCCTGGGACTAATCAGCTAGGCAGTAGAAAAGTTAGCTTCATAAAAATATGTTCTATTTACTGAAAGAACTATTTGATTTTATTATATTATTTGGTGTTTACGAATTTGGAGTGAAATAGGTTTAGTCACAATATTCATATTTTAAAGGTACACATCTGTACGGCCTACCTAGAGCGAGTTAAAAAAATGTATTTCAAGTATTACGACCTACGAGGAATCTTACAAAGGTAATTTTAATGACAGCTACCTAATAAAGTTAAATCTACGTGAAAAAGTATGAAAGGGATTGGTCTGAATTGTCACTTCGTTACTTGAGCGAGTGTAAAAGAGAATTTTTGAGTAAGTCTATGAATGAACGTTTAATGGCTTTGTGTACATTATTACTTCACAGCCGAACGTTCCATAGAAAACTCGAAGCTCGTTCGGTGGGTACAATTATTGTGGGAGAATTTCATAAAAACGGCCGTAGGCTGTAGGTGCCACAATTCAACACCAAAATTATTCGTATTCTGAGATGTTGTTTCATCATGAAGCCGTGGTTAATTATTTAAAGCTGGGGGTGGGGGTGGGGGTTAAAGCAAAATACATTTCGACGCAATTCTTTTTAAAAAATCCTTATGAACATGTCCTTTAATATGTACAGTCTAGAACAATGCTATTCTTAGTGGCTCACTTTTAACAATTTAACCCACGGTTGGATTATGAAACAAATATATTTAATACAATTTCCACAATTGCTTGTGCCGTGATGAAGGACTTGACCAATCTAGGAATTGAACTCACGACGCCCGAATGGGAACTCGACGTGCTAGCAACTCCGCCGCTGACCGGTCTTAGCCGTATTTCATGTACGAGTAGTATAAAGTGTTTTGTGTGGATGTACGGAGGTGTTCCGAGCAGTTTTTCAATAAGTTGTTTCGTTATATCCATTGCTTCCGGTCTTTCTTCCCTTCTCTCGGTTCAAGGGCCCTCAGAAAGACGGGCCCTCGCAGTTGAAACCTTCGAGACTCTATAAATCCACTAGTAGAGTTGTTGAAGAAGATGCAATAAAGTCCCCAGCTTTGAAATGACAACTCGGGACAAAATGGCGTCGCAGCTTTTTAAACTACAGTTGGAACTTTGCCCTCGTAAACTTTATATTCCAATTAGTGTACCGGATTACATACAATTCAGTGGATGTGTGTAAAACTTGTAGTAACAGTTTCACGAAGTTTTCTGATAAATGCATTTTGGGTACAATTTACGTTTCGTTGATAAATAAACAAAAACCCATATGAAATTTTATGTATTATCATTAAAGACAATGCGGATATTTTATATCGTTACGAAAGTATGGTTTTTTAGAGTGGATCAACTCGTTAAAATTGTAACAGAGAAATGGAATGATACATAATGAATCGAAAGCAAATAAGGCTCCATAGAGATCAAAGGGTTTTGGGATTCATTCAACGACGTAATAAAACAATGAAGGGTGAGGGAGGTCTTGCATAACGAGGGGAGGTAGAGTCTTCCAAGCCTTTGGGACTAATTTGGGCAGATGTATTATTTACTTTAAAGCATAAAGGAAGAGGAATGACCAGGACAGAGAGAAGTCGAGAGAAGTGGAATATTTTAATAGAAGACAGGTTGTTTCATCAGTGAATGCACGAGTACCTGTTTATTATTTTTTTACAAAAATTTCCAATTCATCGTTTAGGCAATTTATCTGTATCTATAAATTATTTAAAATGAACGTTTGAAATGTTTGAAACTTGATAACGTTTACTTTGAAATTGAGCGATGGAAATTTTTCCGTTTTTTCCCTTACGGGGCTTAATTCACATCTGGCGGAGCTTTCAACTCCCGCTTTCGTTTTTTGTCGAGAGTAATATCGGCGTAGCTATTGTAATTCCCAGCCGATTATTCAAAATTGAAGCCGCTCCCGTGATGAATCACTCCGGTCTGCAAACAAGATATTCCCAACGTTTCGAAAAGAGCGCTTTCAAAATATAATAATAACATTATTTAATAGCCCTCCATCATCCCTTCTGAGTTTCTCTGCGATGTGAACTACTCCTGGGTAATAAGTAATAAAGCAATTCACACCACGGCGGATTTAGAATGAGATCCAATTAGTTTATCGGTCATAGTAGTGGTAATTATTGCTGACGCTAGCACGTTTTAACTTGGCAATTCGTTCGTGGATCTCCTAGGTTCAATCGTACCGTCAGTACATCTCTGATACTTCAGTAATACAAATAAAATACTACTTTTGAAGTATGACCTCTTGGAGAAACGTCAGAAAGTTGACATTAGGAATCCATAGGAAACGCAGGGAAGTGAAAACCCTTTGGGAAACGTCTGGAAAATTGTGGAAACGAAAGACAAAATTTGAATGCGTGATTTCAGAATCGCTTCGGGCACTGTTTGTCGTGGAACGTCAAGAGACGCTTTTATTTTTGAGAAATAAAATTTCGCTACGGTGGATCGCGTCAAAGGGATTGTATTTGCGAAATGCGCCACGACTTTTACATAATGCTAACAGCAAGTTACTTATCATTCTATATAATACAAGATAAAGTAGGTACATGTTCATAATTCAAATTTATCCATGAAATGCGACTAAGATTCCGTGAAATAAAATTAATGGTACGAAAAATATCAAAACTTATTTTATTAATTGATTCAATTTGAAAGTATGCTATTGCATTAATTGCTAACTTCTACTCATATTCCGTTCATGCACGTAAAATGGACAAAATCATAAAAACTCATCCTTTTATTGCATTCATTTATAAACTCCACGTTTTCATTGAAAATTTAACAAATTTATAAAAACGATTTTGAATGTAAAATGAGCTTTAATAAAAAGAGCTTACATAAGCTTCAAAGCTCCGCGAAGTAGAAAACGCTTTTTTACAGTAAGGAAAGTTTAATGTTTATGAATCAAGCAGGTATATAATTACGAAACCACAAACTTTTCGAAGTAATTAACATTTCTTTAAATGCAGCGAAGTTGCAAATAAAATAGTGAATGTTGACTGCTTTCATAAAAAGATTTCAACATTTGCAATTTTAAAATAGTTAACGATATTACAAAGTTCTCTTTCCGACACGGAAATATGTTTTAAACTTTTAAGTTCTCCGGCTTACTTATAATTTAAGGTGACACTACAGTCAATGACGGAAAACAAAGATTTGGTACATTTTTCGTCTACGAGCGGAATAGGGTAGGAACAATGCACTCTCCGCGATTAGATCAAAAAACAGATGACACTTTAAAAAGATACAATCTGTTAAGTATATTAAATCTAACTTTAAAGTATTGTTACACGAGTATATTTAATATGTTCCCTATTGTAATTGACTCTGAAATAGTTGTTCGTTACTGTAACCGACGGACTAACGCGGCATATGAAAAGCAGAGACCTTCTCCGGCTTTCGGCCCCTTGAGGTCAAATTAACTTCAGCGTTCTACTCTTAAACTTGCACGACGAAATAACTTGAGCCAGCGTGAATCACCTACAAACATATGTTCGGATTCCAACGATAGCAAATGTAATGTCTACACACTCTCGACGAGACTACCCGAGAGCGTTGGAGATGCGCCTCGCCTCGTCGGCACTTCCTCCATCACCGTTGAGGTCGCGATGGTGCGGAGGTACACTGGAAATTAAACAACGCAGCCGACCAATAATAATTCAAGCAACAACTGCGCGACACGAGAATGAACATGTAGCACTCGGACTCCTTCGCCGAATGTCTTAGAAACGTTTCGCCGAGAGTGCAGATCAATCATTAGAGTAAATATTTACACACATATGTTAGAGAACGACAATTGAATATTTTTTTTGCAAAAATCTTAACGTGAAGCATGTGGCAGAAATATTGACCGATAATACCTACAAATAATGCAGTTTATTTATATTTTTATTTAAGCAGTGCACGTTTAATTGGAAAATAGTGCCATTAACAGTTCATTTAATAAAAGCGTGTCGTAAAAAAAGACGCCTGAAATTTAGTTTCTTGCATTTACTGAAAGGCAAGCAAACTGGCCTGGAAGGATTGCATGAAATATTTCAACAATTCATTGATTCCAACAACTTAGCATAGAACATAGCAATCTCAAATCCATATTTCATACAAATAATCAGATATTAATCGGTATCAATCTGAAAAAACCTCGAATAATTACAATATCTTACTTAGTGCATTTAATAAACGGTGCATATGGTCAAAATAATCATGGCCACATTGAATCGATTGATCAATAATTGACTCCATCAGATTACAGAATAAAATTAAAAACATTCGATAATATTAAATGTCTTCGAGGTCAAACATTTTTCTCTTTCCGTATGAGTAATTAACATTACAAACTTCCTACCGCTTTTATTCATGTTTACATCTTTGCGCTCACGTAATCGTGTGTGATTAATGACCATAGTGACAGGTAAAAGGTTACTTTGTATTATTGATAAGTCAGTTTAACGAGGAATGTATTTTAGGGTTGTTTGTCAATCTCAACCGTTGTTGCCGTTATTGAATATTGCTCAAGAAGTTCATTATTTAACATCGCCGAGTTAAAAGTTTAAAATAAGTTTTGTTCGAGCTTCGATAATTTACTTCGGTTGTCAGAAGTTTGTTTAGAAGACTCGCCCATGTACAATAATAAATACAACAATCTTTGTATAAAACCACAAATTTATCGAAATATTTATCGCCAACCGGTTTCGGTTATACATAAGTTTCATCAGGCTAGAATAATAAAAATTAAAAATACATACAGAGATTGAACACGTTATGTATGTATAAAGGTATTAAACTTCTGTACGAATTGCTATTTTGTATGTACTGCTCTGTAGAAGTTTGGGTATTAATGAAACCGGTTGGTATCTATCAATAAATTAGTGTATTTATAAAAAAAATATTTTATTGCGTACAATATAACGGTTAACTCACAAAGTGAGTACTTTCCATTAAAAAACTTCCATTTACATTCTGGTTTGGCTTAACGACATATTTCAAAAATATTTATTTGATATTATATACGTTGAAAACTTTATTTCATCATACAAAAAGTTAAGTTTATTAAAAATAGGAAGTTTTTCAAAACATTTTGAATACGATAGTAACTTCGGAGAGAATGAGATTGAAAAGAGAATGAATGAAAATCTCTTTCACGCTGATACAAAATACGGAACTTTTTGAATTTGAATTTAAATTCCGCAGAATTCTGATATTAAATTATATTAAAGTGGAAATAGTGCCGCACTTGTTCACCCTTTATACTGCGAATACATTGCCGACTCATTGTTTTTTCACGAATTTATCGAGGTTTAAATAAGAAAATCATTAAAAATATTACCTACAAAACACACATAACTAAAAAAAAAAAAATACTTACCGTAGCTACGGACATCGACCATGCAAAAGTGTATCCGTTTTCCGATGACCAAACCGCTGTGGAAAGTGAGAAAGTTGGTGGAAAAACGACCTTACTCGGGTTAGTGACTCGTCACGATAAATATTAGTTTAGTAAGATTCACCTAGATGGCAGCAGGCTGACAAAACAACATATCAGATACATCGATTTGGGTCATTTTTCCACCCAGCGTCCCATATGTATTTATATGGAAATAACAAACGTGATAAAAAAATTATAAAGATGCGATTTTTCAGTTGTATTGTTCTGAATTATGTGGCAAAACTGTATTTTGTTGGTTTTGAAGAATATTTCACATTATATATCAGAAATAATGTACAGAAATTCCAGCGAAAGTCAAAATTGCGGATAGACGTTAATATGAGATGATTTTTTAATGTGTTTACATTTTTTTTAAATCCATGTTAAGGTGTTTCAATTCAAACAATAGGCCTTCAAAGTAAGGGTGTTTCATTGGCAGTGCTTCAAACTTGCTCTAAAAATAAATAAAAAAATAAAAAATAAAATAAAATGATAAAGTTGTATGAATAGAGAAAATAAAGCAATTAAAACTGACAATTTATTTGATACGTTAGCTTACCTATCGATTCTCTAGTATTTTGGAAATATACCAATAGAGTTTTCTCTATTCAAACAATCTTCAAGGAAATGCGGGAAAGGGTTCAAGTCACACAAACTACAAAAGAAAAAAAACTGCAAACTTTAAAACTGCAAAGAACTGGTATTATTAAAAAAAGCAATTATACAACAAAAATAATGAAAACAAAACGATGTACATTAATTTAAGAACAAGTTTTTATACAATAAAAATTATATAATAATGATAAATTGATAACAACAAACACTGTCAAATGAAGTAATTTCTAGAAGGGAAAATTCACCAAATCTCTCAGCCCTACGTATTATATAGTTCACTATAAAAAGGTCATGATGAAAATTAAAGCAGAAATCGTAATATTCTAATATTTATTCTTGGGCAAAGTTAGATAGAAAAATAAAATTGAGAAATTTAAACACTAAATAAGACATTATAACAAACGAAGAATAATCAAAGGGAAATTCGGTGGACTTAACTTGTGAAATACCCTCTCGACCATTAACAAAACGAAAAGCAAAGGAATTGAAACTATCCCAAAATCAATCATATATTTCTGAAGTGTTATTTCAACTAGTTATTGATCTCCCAAATTTTAAATGCTCGTTAAATGCATTAGAGGTGTTATTAAAATAAGGGGGAATTGCACAAGAAACTCATCTGGATAGTGCAAGTGTGAAATTGCAATAATGAATTCCTTCTCTACCATTAATAAGTAAACAAATAATCGTAACAATATAGAAATCAATTTAATGAACTTCCGAGGATCGAAAGACAATCCGTCTACAGAAATGTACCTGTCACACCATCGATGTATATCGCACACTTTACTTAATCAAATATTCATAATTAACAACAACAAAACAATGCGTAACCTACAACTACAACTATGTTCATACATTTTATCGGCTGGTGTCATGAAATAAAATCAGAATAGATAAATCGGGTTTTTTTTTTAAATAAATTAACACGAAGAAACACAAAATATAATCGACAATTGTGCTCGCTAAGTCACTGATGAAATTCTTTAAGTACTTAGAGAGCACAAATCCTAGCTTTAAGAGGACAAAAAGAACAAGACGGACTGGGAATAGATTATAAACAAATTCGAACGTTCATCATAACATGGAAAATTGCAATTGCACAAATTTCAGAAATTAGACTCGTGTAACTTCTTGGTCAATAACTAAATCTAAAAAATAAATTGATAATACTGAAATATGAAATTCTTGGTACGCGAAAGAGATTTTTTAGGGCGTTCTAATGAGATCAATGAGAAGAACAGAAATATGAAAGGTAGAACATGTTTTTTTAGCCCTGGGAAAGGATTTAATTGGCCTTAAGAGATGTTTTGCATCGAGGGTGATCCACTTCGCCTAAAGAGGATCATCCTCAAGGCAAGGTTCCTCCAGGATGAAAAAATAAAAATATATATCTAACTGATGCTCTGTTGCTGATGAAAGAAAACACTGATCGTTTCTTCTTGTTTGTTTTCAGCTGTGGCAATTTTCTCCGCGGTGCCGTTCCGACACGTATGGATGGATCATATTAGCTGTTTTAAAGAAATACGGAATAAACTGTAGTTATTGAGGCAACAAAGCACCAGTTAAAATTGTTCTTGATATGTTTGAATATTTAGTAACAAACTTATGAACTGAAACGGTCATATTTTGTAATAAGGGAAGTCACGTGGACCAAGAAACCAAAGGAGCAATATCTTAAATAAGTTATGGAATTTAACAATATAAATAGACTTAGATCAAGGACTCGAAATATTGTCATTACAGCGGGAGAACTTACAAAAAAATAACACCACCTACCGACATGATGCCAAAATACTAAATATTACAAGGTTCGGTCTGGTCATTGCAGCGTCCAGATACTGAGCTTTACTAGTGTGGTCCACGGATTAACTGAGGCCAAACTCTGGTCTGGTGTGCTCTGGTTGGTAAACTGGGGATGTGAAATTAATCTCTACTCATGCTTTCATTAAACACTTCGTAATACATAATATGAATAAAACTAGGTATGCATGCACCGGCAAAAACACCTTAAACAAACAAAATAATTACTACAAAATCCATACTGTTCGAAGGTAAATAATACTTAACAAAAATATAATTGTAAGTGAAAACTAAAACAGATCTTAGAATACAGCAAAAATATAAAATAATAAAAATAAACATGAATGTTGGATAAAGGCGATCTTATGTATTGTTCGTGAAATCGAAACTAGCGCCCCCAAGTGATTGGCCGCGTTAACATAACGGACCATAATAAGATTACAATAAGAAAACAATGGAAGTAAACATAACGCAGGCTAAACGGGAACAGGAGCAAGCAACAAGGATGCTGTGCTGTACCAGACGCGCTACATCTTCAATTTACCACAACAACAACACTCGACAACAACTGACGATGAGATTGACAAAAACAAGTATATATATATTTATATATATATAATTAAATAAAATAAAACAACAATTTTAGGAAATTTCACTTGCGCCAGATCATTTCCAGGATCCATAAAAACAAATGCAATACGTTAATTTTATAGTAATATTTAAGGATTGGTCCAACAAATGAAGGAGTAAACTTTAACCGTACTTCCTCCCAACTTTTCCCTTGACCGGGATATAAAAAAAATACTATAATATAGTGAAGATGTAAAATTCATATGACGGACATGATCTGCGTCAAAGTGTAACAAATTCATCGCCACCTACTTTTCTCATACAACATTCATTTCGTCACATAATAATTTACATGCCTATGGGCGGCACTTGCACGTAGCGGTAGATGTAGAGCCGGTAGTCCTTGCTGGCCAGGACCACGGAGCCGTCATCCATGAGCGCCACGTCGAAACACTGCGCGTGCTTCACCTTGCTCTCCAGCGCGGATACCAGCTGGCCTTCCTGCGTGAAGATGGTCAGGTTGAAGTTGTTGTGGTTGTCTGCGATCAGGATCTCTCCAGCCGCGTTGATGCCAACGCCGATGGGGTAGTTGGTCACTCCCTCTCCGCCAATCTGCCGGAGATACACTCCCTCGTAGTTGAACACCTTTACGCAGTGAGCTCTGTTATCGCTGATGAAAATCTCTTGCTTGTCGTTCACGACAACTCCGTTGGGGAATTCCAGGTGCTTGGAGCAACCGAACTTTTGCAGAACGTTGCCTGCTTGGTCAAAGATAATGACACGCATTACTTTGCATTCGACCACCACGATGCGGCCCTTGGAATCCACAGTGACACCGCGAGGGTGTTGCAGGATGTTTGCGCCGAACTTGCGGACGAATTGACCGTACTGGTTGTAGATCTGTATCTGGTGTGTCGGAGAACGTTCCGTGACGATGATGTCTCCAGAGGTGCGGACCACGGCCACGCGGTTGGGGTACAGTAGTTGCCCGTCTCGCTTACCGCACTCGCCGAACTGGAACTTGAAACGACCTTCCTTATCGAAGATCTGAATGCGATGATTGTTCGTGTCTGCAACAATAATGTCATTCTGCGCATTTACTGCCACACCACTTGGTTCGGTAAACTGTCCCTCCATAACACCGAACTCTCCGAATTTGCAGTGGTATATCATTTTTTGCCTCTTGATCTGAGACTTTGGTGGGAAGATGGCAGTTGACATCAGCTTTGACGTAAGATCCAGCATGGAATCGGCGTGATTTCCACCTCCAATGGAATAGGGGTCTGACAAGGTAGTTGGGAATATACTGTCGCATCCCCCATTCGACCACTTCTCGTAAGGGTTGATTCCATTCAAATTCATGTCTCCAATGGCAGCCGAGAAAGGCCCCAGGCTGTTGGCGCTGTTAAAACGCTTTGAGATAATGTTTGACTCGAAAGGAGAAGTTGACTGACTCGAAGAAGAGATTATTCCGTTGGTGTAATGACGGTCGAGGGTGGTTCCTCCCAGTGCGGCAGAGAGGTGAAGAGCTCCGTTGAGGCTGCCCGATGAACCGTGCACTGAAGACCCCGAGCTGCTGCCCGAGCCAGGTGGTAGGGCTCCAGCAGGCCGCGCAATGGGGGGTTGCTTTCCTGGTCCAGCATTTGCTTCCCCGCCGGATCTAACATATCCGAATGTATTTCTTACTCCAACTTGAATTGCTTGGTAATTTGAAACAAACTCAAGTTCGCAAGCAGATTGAACGCTCGCCTCGGGATTATAGCTGACCAGAGATTGTAGTTTCGAGTCCAAGAGTTTCCTGAACATTAAAATTTCAGCAACGGTTGCGCACTTGGTCAAACGTTCTACAAAATCGCATGTTTGGTAAATCTTATCAACGGTTTCTTGCGCTTTCTGGCCAATAACGGTTAAAGATATTTGTTTCGCAGAAAACACACTTTCGAGCTCTTTCAGAAGCTCCGCTTTACGTTCATCCAGCATTGAGCGGTAGAATTGGAAAGTTTCATTTATCTCGTTTTGTGCCTTCTGATATTGAATCTGAAGGCGACCAGAACTGTGTTCAGCGGCCTTAAGTACCGATCGCATGTCATTAGCGCGGGCTTTGCTCTCTACCATCGACTGTTGCATAAGCTCCAACTGTTGAGGTCCTGCCTCGCTCAAGTGCTCGCAGTCATGGTGTCCACTGGGGTGTTCTAGAATAGTGCATTCTTTGCAGACGGGCACGGAGCACGTTCTGCAGAAGTATTTGAGGATGTCATTTTTATGCCTCGGGCAGAAGACTGCCTTTTCTCCGGAACCGTTGCAGGAACCATTGGTGATAAGCCCGTTCTTGGGTTCATCCTTAAGGTCACCCAACGTAAGAACGCGGTGGCCCTCAAAACAGTGCATGAATTGGTGCGCCATGACGCAGTTTGGGCAAAGATAGTTAGCGCAGTCTACGCAACGCGCAACAGCGTCTGACTCCTTGCTCTTGCAGCCCGTGCAGCGGGCGGCTCCCGATGATACTAGCTCGGAGTCTGTCTCGATGATGGTCGAGATGACCAAGTTGGAAAGCAGGCCTTGAACGCCGGACACGGGGAGGTTGCAGTCCGCGTGGCACTGGGAACAAGTGACCTTGTCAGGGTGTGTCTGCTCCTTCTCGAGGCAAGAGCGACAGAATGTGTGAAAGCAGGGGAGAACCTTTGGGTCTGAGAAGGTTTCGTGGCACAATCCACAGGTGGTGTCGACACCGTCGAACTCTCTGAGGTCGCAGACGGCAGAATCGCTGGCTGGTGGGGAGGAACCGCTGAGGGTGAGGGGGGAGTCCACTAGCGGCGAGCAGGACGACAAGTCCCCGCGGTCTCCGTAAGATCCGATCGAGTTAGCTCCGGGCAGAGATTCGAGGGAAGGAGTGCGCGAGGCCATCTTCAATTAACCAGCATCCCTGAAACAAAACAAAAAAAACACAGATTAATATACGTAAACGACGACAGATAAACGTATTGTGTTACTGTAAAATAAAACGGAAAACATATTAATGAGAAGAAATATAAATTGCTGATAAGATAGGCATAGCATTTCATCATCATAAATTGAATGCAATATCGGATAGTCACGCGGAAAGTTTTTCATCGATTAGCGTCGGCGGGCTCCCCGTGTTTACATCAAGCCGGCAGGGGTGGGCGGCCCGGCGGGGGATCGATTGGTCTAGGGGTGATGGTCTCCATGGCAACGCGCCGGACCAGGGGAGGGGGCGGGTGTCGGTGAAGGCGCCGCCGATGACGTCACAACCTGTTGCCACGCGGCTGCATCACTTGCCAGACACAAACGAACAAAAAAACGCTTTTCCACAATTGTCATAAATCTTCGACACGATCCACTCGATAGCGACTTTCTGAGAGGTCTAATCAATTAATTATCTCACAGTCCGGCCCTGTCTGTGTTCGGAATATAATTACCGACCAAAAACCCCCGAGTAAGGGTTTAAATAGAAGCCTTCAAACTGAGAATAATTATACTCCAACAAGTTTGTTTACATTTCGTTTGTAACTTAAACCCTGAAACCGACCACCGGTTTCCCAGAATGTTTAACGTGGAAGACATAAAATATTAGTACTTAGCGATTTAGAAAGCTCCTTCAGTATGTCATGAAAAGTCTCGTAAATAGAAAAGCCGTGATTGATTTACCTAAGGGGTTCCCTTCGCTGAGTGGTGCTCAAAAAGTAGTGGCAATGGGAGATTCTAGAATACTCTCTCCCCTGCAAATGGACCCACCCTCGCCGAGAATAGAATACACCAGAGGTGGGAGAAAACATCCGGGGAATTTAATAACAGGGTAAAAAGCGATCATGAATTTATCTTGGGTCTTCCGGGAATCTAAGAGTGTAGTATGACCTTGTCACAAAGAACCCCGAAACTTTACGATATGTACGTTCATGTTAGGGTGAGTCAACTACCGTACGCACTAAAAGACTTTTATAAATAGCATGGCAACAGAAAGAAAGGTGTGTTTCTATTAACGTCTCCCCAAAATGGGTGCTCGAAGGGAATTTTTCTTTGGTAATTGCTGGCCATTATTCCAGGCCTGTGTTGTAACCTGAAACCTGACTATGTACGCTCCTAACAGTTTTGTCACCGAGGAAAAAATCAATAATCCTGTATTGCGAGGGGTAGGGTTCTGCACATTGGGGAAAAAACAAACTTACATGTTACTAATAGTTACTGCCCGGCGTCACCCGAGCTAAAACACTCTTTAGCTTTTCTTATTAAATATTTGAAAAACATGGCGCCCCGTCAGGATTTGTCAATAAAATATAAATTACAAAACACTATAGTTTATGATGGAATTGATGTTTGGAGTTAATTGAAAACAGTAGGGTTACCTACGAATTTCAGATAGAAAAATTAGAGTAAATTTCATGACGTCATCGCCAAGACAAATAGATATTTTGTTTTAGAGCTAACCCTTCATAGGAGGGTCTTATTTATATGGTTTTCTACATTATATTATTATTTTTTTATATTTAATATTTTCATACGTTTTTATATTTTATATTTCTGCAAGTTATATTTCTTATATTTTTACATTTTTTAATACTTTATAATTTTAAGAGATTTTATGCTTTGTATCTTCATTTTTTATACTTAATACTTCTAAGAGCTTTCATACGTTATATTTTTACAAATTTCTATACTTTATATTTTCAAGAGTTTTTTTAGTCATACTTTATATTTTTTTATACTTTTATACTTTTTGTATACTTTTTACGCTCAATACGCTTTTATACTTCGTCATATTTACACTTTATAATTTTTTATACTTCTTATACTCTATACGTTTTTATACTTCATCCTATTTACACTTTATACTTTTTTATACTTCTTATACTCTATAAATTTTTATACGTAATCTTATTAACACTTTATACTTTTTTATGCTCTATACGTTTTTATACTTTATCCTATTTACACTTTATACTTTTTAATACTTTTTATATTTCTTTATACTTTAAACAGTTTTATAGATACTGTATTCATTTTCATAATTTTTAATTGTTTATTTTATATTATTTAAACGAGTATTTTCTGTCTCTTTGTTATTATTGTATTAACACTTTTCTTACCTTTATGTTAATGGCACATTATAAAATAAATAAAATAATAATTAATAAATAAAATATGTATGCTACCATGATGTGGAAAAAGAAATATCATTTAATTTATTTTTTTTTGTTAAAATTATTTTTGAATTATATTTTTACACATAGACAAACCCCGTGGAATCCAATACAATATATTTTTTAACGGAACTTCATTTCAATCGTATCAAATCAAGTTTTTATTAAATATTTTTTTAAATAAAGTACTGCACATTAAAACAACGTAACGGACGTAACTTTGTAGTAGAAGATAAAAATATTACAATATTTAATACAACATAAACGTTTCATACTTGAATAGAGTCTGATCTAGAAGGCATCGTCTAAATACTTAAAGGTTTAGTAAATATCTAGTACGCATGAGATGTAATTTGTTATTTATTTTTTTACCTTATGATATATCGGCCATTGAAGGAATTGATTTTAGCGATTTTAGAGGCATATTTAACAATTATTTAGGGGCTAACGGTGATTTAAAAAAAAAAGTTTTAGCCATCTACTTATAATGAAATATATATATATATTGTTTTTTTTTAATTTAAATAATATTAAAATAAGCATTATGGTGGACTTTATATTAAATTAAAAACGACCAATTTATGGTAGAACACAAATTTCCCATACAGAATTTAAAATATCGACCCGAAAAAACCTTTTTTTTTTAATGTTTTGTTTTTATATTTTTATTTGCGTAATCATTTATGATTTTTTTTAAATACGATAAACCCTCAAATAATTTTCTAAGCTGCCTCCAAAATTATGAAAATTGTTTTTTTTTTTAATGGCGCATACTTCAAAATTTAAAATAAAAATAAATAAATTCTAATCCGTACTAGATATTAACTAAACCTTTGATTAAAAAAATAATCATTTAGTTTGGATGGATATTTTGGCTTCAAATCCAAAATTAAATTTTGTATGAAACAGGAACCTGTTCCCTGCACTTAAACAATACAAAGGGACTCCCCAAGTAGCGCTGCTGCAGTGGCCCGGTCTCAAAGGAGGCCCATTGTTTGTTACAGCATACCGTCGGGGTATTCGTCACGGTCTGGCGGCCGGGGATTGAACTAAATCAATTCGCAGCGGAGTTCGAAGTGCCCCGTAAACGGTCAATATCAATTGTCAATGTATACGTCATTGATTTTTTAAAGAAATTGAAGTGATTAACAATTGCGACATCTAACTGACAGGAAATATGAGAATTTTCATTGAGCAAGCGCCATTAGCCCTGTCCTGCAGTGGCATGCATCACTATTTGATCAAGAGTAGGTTGTGTGTAATTTTTCAAGTTCGGGTACAAAATAGTATTAAAAACTACTATTTTATTAGCATCTTTCACTGAGTATTATGGCCATAGAATAAAGAAGAACACAAGAAATGCGATGTGTTCGTGTTTCAAATGTTTGGCGCTCGGACCTTAAAATTTCTAATTCAAAAAATGATTTAATTTCCATCAAATGCAATGGCAAATACACAATATGCAATGGCAGTGTAAGAGATACAGGGCGCCGTATTCTCATTGGCTCTCTTGGGACTAGAACCAAGATGTACTAAGTTGCAGGCACACCGGCTTACATTTAAATCTACACGGAAGGCATTTCTACGTGCATTCTTCATTCTATGATTATGGCCAACTGAATAATGAACGTACAAGTTCCTTACCAAATTCATGGACATAGTGTACTTCGACCAGAAATTTGTTAAATTTTTAGTTTTCTTTTTATGGTTCGTTTTTATCGGATTGATCGTTTCGCTGAGCGAATGGTTTGTTTAGTTGCTCGCCAGGTGGCTAACGTGGCAGATCGTGCCTTCGGAATTCAGTTTCATCATGAGATGTTGTTTTACTTTTATTTATTAAATACAGATAATATATTAGAGTAGCAAGAAAATTATGACTACAGGAAGTTCTCATAACACATGCTCATGCCATGAAATTTCTCATGAACAATTAATATACCATTAGTCAAAACCAGACAGAATGACATGTCTAGAGCTTCCAACTATAGGCCGATATCTCTTGCCACAAGAATATCCAGAATATTTGAAGGCATTGTACAAATTCACACTGAAGGCAAACTATTTACGTCAGACAATCAATTTGGTTTTAAACTAAACTGCCGACAGACATGGCAATACTCATTATGAAACAAAGTAGCGAATATTGCAAGGCAAGGAAAACTTTATACTTATTTTCTAGACTTACGTAAAGCCTCCGATCGGTTATTGCATGCGCTGCTTTGGAAAAAAAAAAAAAAGAAACAAAAACAAACAAATAAAAGAAAGAAAGACATGTATCCACTTCATTAATTAACATTCAATCAGTCTGGCAAGAGAACTAAGTTATCTGGAAAAATAAGATGTCGACATCAGTGAATACGGGATGCGGCGTCAGTCAATAATACTAACTTATAATAGCAAAATATCGCGATTGTCCGGAGTCATCGAAAGTAAAATCAAAAGATTATCACTGTATTCACAAACTGTATGTACTATTTCTGCAGAGGCCCACAAAGCAATAGGGCTAGAATATCGACTGGCCGATTGAAGTTCTGTCAATCGCACTTCAATTGAAAGTGTTGTAGCCAAAAACAATAATCAGGATAAATTATATTTATACGCAGGCCACATTCAACTCCTGGCAACATTTGAAAGTTGAGCTGTGAACTGACAGGCGAGGGCATTTCTAGCCCAGTGAGGCGGGTTATGTGAAACTTCAACTATAATTGTTATTATATTATTTTCTATTTTACTTTATAAACCACTGTACACTTACATTATTATATTGTACATGTCTTTTAGTTATAGTTAAATTTAATTACAATAAAGACATTATTATTATTTTGTTTCATCGCGTTCTGGAGGACACAGCACGCTACCCGCGTAATTAGTATATTATTCAATAGATTATTACAACGTACAAATAAATTACATAAAATGACACCTCTTTGATTATAAGTAGTCCCCATACTGTAATAATTACAGAGTCAATCGCGTAAACACATTAACAATTGATATTGACCGTTTCCGGGGCGCTTCACAAAATATGGTTTGTTTGGATAATGTACGTAGAACTTGAGACGGGGTAGGCACTTTTGTTACGTGATGACGACGCAGGGTGAAAAGGGGGCGACTTCCAAGCATTGCGGGGGAGGGAAAGTGCCGTGATGATCACGAGCGAATGCGTCAATCGTGAGTCATTGAAAAGGAAGAGATGTAGATGGTGATAAAAATACATGTAATCTATGGAGATGCCCCTATTACATGAAACACTGTTAGGTTTACAATAACTTATAAGAATATGCCAACAGGATTCCACAGAATACTGATGTAGTAAAGGCAGATATGAAAGAAGATTAAAATGCATCTGCAGAAAGCACCGTTGTATCGAAACCGGTTGGCACGTTCAATTTAATATTTATTAAAACGATATAATATTAAAGAAAACGATAAAAATGATTGTACAATATAATAGATTCATTGTAAAATCGACGTTACATGTTCATATCACTACCCCCTGGTATCCACTCATCTTCACGAGAGGGACATTTTTCAATACTCAGTTAATATTCAGTCTCATTACTGACGGTAAAGTAATCGAGTACTGGTTTGATTAATAGCACACCCTTCCCCATTCTACCAACCCCTATCTCTCCTCCCCACCCCACCCACATCCCCCCTTCCGCCACAATTCAGTCCCCATCTTTTTGCGGAGGTAGATTTCTGGTGAGGCTGACGAATCACTTTAAATTTGTTTTTATTTTTAAAAACACAAAGAAGTTTTAAATGTTGGATTTACGTCAAAAGGCGAGTATTTTCTAAGATGGAAGTTTTTAAAAATATGGATAACTTAATATCAAATTATGACTTGGTGGACGACCTAGTGAAACCCATCCAGAGGCAGACCGAGGAAAATGTGGAAAACTAGATAAAAGGAGATATAAATAAATTAATTAAAAAATACACTTAGTATTGACCACTTTATGAATATACATTGATATCTACATGTTTCGAAAGCAATGCTTTCATCGTCGGGAATATATAACACAATATTAATCATTTTTATTCCTGACGATGAAAGCATCGCTTTCGGAACGCCACAAAGTGAATACCAATCGTTTGAAGAAATTATAGAAAGGAGATATGATCAAAACGACTGTAGAAATAGCTAGGGACTGGAGTACATTTGAGGACGTCAAACTCCACCTTGGCATATAGAACCTTTTTCGGTGAATTTCGCGGTATTTTTGGCGAATTTGGTGAAAATCGCGTTATCTATTGAGGGATTTAGCCGTTACAAGCCTTTCTCATACTAATAAAGTTGGTTGTTTACAGGTGAAATATAATAAAAACACTAATTATTGAATGAAACACTAGTATATATTGATTAACTTGGCGGGTTTGCGATAAGCCGACGTAGCTCAACAGTAGAGCATCTGACCGGCAATCAGAAGGGTGCAGGTTCGAGTCCTGTCGGCGACATTTATCTTTTCTCGGAAGGTTTTTTCAATTTGGATGAGTGTTTCAGGCTAATAATTATTGCTTATAAAAATAATTGTTACCCTTTGCGCTATGCACAAAATCTTGTCTTAAAAACATTAGTTTATCAATTAATAAATATTTAGAATGTATAATATGACTGTCTTATTAAAAAAGAATACAGTATCGGCGAAAGCTGCGTTCCATTTTATGGATTTTCAAGCCTGTTAAAACCAAAGACAATGAAATATTTAGAATGTATAATATGACTGTCTTATTAAAAAAGAATACAGTATCGGCGAAAGCTGCGTTCCATTTTATGGATTTTCAAGCCTGTTAAAACCAAATACAATGAAATATTTAGAATGTATAATATGACTGTCTTATTAAAAAAAAGAGAAAAAAAAACCAGAATACCGATATATGAAAATTCGATCCTGAAAATTACAAATATCGCGTTATTCGCGTGAAAGTGGCAAAATTAGCGTTAAAATGACGAAGTTTGCGTTATCGTAAATACGAAATTTTCAGGCCTCTACTAATGGCAAATGAAAAGGAGGAGCGATGGTGACCCAATAAGGAGAAGATGATTTCGACTTGGAAATAAAAAAAAATAAAAAAAATTATAGCATTGTTAGCGGTTGACGATTTCAAACTACTATATTAAGGTGGACACAGACAGACATTTTAACAAAAATCATAAATTTTTTGAAGTTATCTATGTATAAAGGAAAAAAATATACACGTAAGAATTTTTTGAGGTTGAATTAGATGTTCCAGAAATGGCGAACGCTTCTTCTATCAATAATCCGACCTCATCACCGACAGGGGAGTGCACGGACTGTCCGGTGAAATATCGCCCCCCGAGCACTTTTCCAATTTGCGATCGTTTGATTTACGCGACCTTTCGTTTACCCGCAAACACAATCAATGGGGGGCGGATATGCGCAAGGGGGGCCATTCGTCACAGCCACACAATATCACCTTATTAGACATCCAATAGGTTAATAAAGCCTTCAATACGTCGCGAGTTTACCGTATAAAAAGCCAATGTGTTCCACCCAATATTTGTATTAAATTAAAATGGATATTTTTATAATGGGATACTACACCTTTTCCAGCGAAATTGTGGTACGCTCATTTTATTTAACGTTGATGATAATGTAATATTATGAGGCTAAAGGTACGGCTCAGCGAAGAAGGAAAGGGTAAAGGAGAAGACGGAGGTTGGAAAGTACCTGTCTATTAAGATACCGTCACTGAGCAAAAGTCATTTCAAGCAATGCATGGAATCCGAATGGTGGTCTCACATCAGGCCTATACTGAGAGCAACTTCTAATCTAGATATTTATTCGTTATAGCGCGAAGGGGTGACCGAATAAATCAACACAAGTGTGAATCTAAACACTTTTAAAAAGTCGTGAAAATAATGAAAAAAACACTAGCCCGATAATCTAATCTAATATAACCTAATTAACATATTTGTTATAATTTAAATAAAATATATATATTTATATTAATTAGGTAAGGTAAGATTAGGTTTTCGGGCTAGGTTTTTTTTGTGCGTTTTATGAATTTATATCACTATTAACCCTTACCACTCCATTATTTATTAATATTTGTTGTCAGCCAACTCTAATTTAAATAATGTCAAAATATTAATAATATTGATAGTCAGTTACAAAAAGGTTATTTTATACTAAAACAAAAACGGAAAACAGCCAAAATCTTATTTAAACGAGAATTTAAATGTTTCAAAATATTAATTTATTGATAGTCAGTTACAAAAAGGTTATTTTATAGTAAAACAAAAACGGAAAACAGTCAAAATCTTATTTAAACGTGAATTCAAATGTTTTTTTATCGAATAATCACAAGAAACAACGTCACGTGTCAGTTTTGGGCGCGAAAATACACCGCGCGCGTTCGTCTTATCTTGTCGGCCACCAGCCGACAACCGAGTTGTAGCGTACAAATAGTGATGTCGGCTGGCACCCGACAAAGGAGTGGTAAGGGTTAAAAAGTGTGTTGATTTATCGTGGAACCGCGCGAAAGTAAGCGAGATGGGTCCAGTTTTGGTGCAAACGGCATGTAATATACAAATAAAGATCAACGATTGAATGTGAGCATCTAAGGTTGTTTCTATCAAGATATTCAATTATTCAAGGTAGCCAGAATAAGGGATTTATGGGACTGAAAAAATACACCCCTTAAAAGATTTGGCAGTTAATTCAACTGTGATCGTTCAACGGAGCGTCAAAAATGTAGCAAATTTCGTCAACTTCAAGAAATTATCCGAGAGACTGGTGATTCCGCCTCCTGGGCACAATAAAGACACAGTGGATGGATTACGCCAACTTTCTGCAACTGGAGACATTCAACCCCGCGATGGGGGAAGGGGCGGGGGAAAGAGTGGATGGAGGTACCAAAAGATGCGAGAATTGCGAATAGATTAAGCTGTCACAAGCAGCAAAGAGAAAACCTAAGCCGCTCCAGTCAGTGTCCTGCCGTAACTTTATAAAAACATATTGTATTAATTTTACGAAGCATAATTGATTAAAGTTGGTATTTCTATCATTTAAAAACATTTTTTTAATTATAATTTCACACTTTTTTTGTCGAAAGAAGTCACGTTTTTATAGTCGAAGATAGTTTGCTCACCAATTGGGGAGAACGAAATAAAAAGAAAATTAGCTATAAAAATAGTACCCAATCATTTTACTTCTGTGTTTTTCTAATACAAATGATTTGATGATTTTTAATATTAATTCAATATTTAAATCTGTCTGTTTTTTATAAAAAAAGTAATCAGGCAAGCTGATTATTCTGCATAAGAGTGACAAGATATTCTTATATATCGTTTAGCGGCGATATCTCCACTATATATAATCACTATACAGTGATTAAATCCTCGCTTGTATTCAAATAAATGCGGATGCCTCCAGCGACAAAAAAAAACTGTGAAAATGCAAAACCAGGGCACGCCCCTGTGCTGTGGGAAGGTTCTAAGAAAGTTTCTATTAAATATACTGATTTAAGCTTAGCTTTCTTTGGTTACGTCAGAAAATCATGATCAGATGAGAATAAATGGCTTCTAGGAAAACGTTTGTTATTAAAAAAAAAAACATGCCAGAACTAAAAACAAAAATTAAATTATTTTCGACCTACTTTTCAGAATCAGAGAAGTTAAAATCACGATTTGAATAAGTGTGTAGCACCCCACGGCTTCATATTATTTTATTAATTGTTCAGAAATCAGTTAAGAAACAATTTACAGAAGAGAACATAAGAAACCTTAAAAAAATGTGTGGATTATATATCCGCATATTTATGTGCATGCTCAAAATTCCACAGACAATTGTAAAATTGTAGAAAAATAATTAAACTTTAACATCTTTGTCACAGTGCTGTACCGATACCAACTCTGATGTATGGCAGTGAGGAATGGAACATGGCAGAGGAAGGATGAAAGTAGACTGAATGCTGTAGAAATGAGATCTCTGAGACGAATGTGAGGTAAAACCATGTATGATCGTGTGAAAAATGTTGAGATTCGTAAAGAAAGCAAGGCTGATGAAAGCGTAATAAGTAAAATTAAGAAAGGGACATTTAGATGGTTTGGGCATGTAGAGCGAATGAACGAAGAGAGGAGTGTAAGGAGAATATATGACGCGAATGTGAATGGAAGAAGAAGCCGGGGACGTCCGAGGAAGACATGGCACGATCAAGTGAATCAAATACTTGACTCGGGCCATGTCAGAAGTCGGAATAACAGAAGAGAATGTATGAGATGTTGTATGGCGAGTTGTTTGGAGAGTTGTGTTGGAGAGTTGTTTGGCGGTCCGTCCTATCTGCCTACCCCTGCGGGGAAATGGCGTGATGGTTAGTTAGTTATCTTTGTCACACCACGAGGGACAAATATAAGATAACCCAACTGATAATCCAGAGAAGGATTGATGAAATACGCATTTGTGAAAAATGCCGCACCTCACGGCTCCGAAACTGGCTGATACGAGTGCAGCTCCGGGCTATAGGCAATTTCCAATAAGAAAAGGTGCCACAAGAAGGATAATTTAACTAAATGCATATTAAGTTTAAATCCAGAAGCCTAAAAATAGGCCTTATTACGCTCAAACAAAGAAATGCCAGTCGATAATTAACACAGAGGGAGAGTTACACCAAACAAAGTAAAATGAAAAAAATAAAAAGCTCTCCCTATTCGAGGAAGCTCTGCTTTGTTCCTCCCTTGTGGAAAGATTTCATTGGAAAGTTAAACAGCCCCACGTTCCGTGTTTTTGCCCACCAAAGTGTATATTAAATTCGGTACTTTTGCACGGAAAGAATTGATGAAAAGAATTATTGTAAAAACACATCAGATCTGAACAATGCGAACGTAATAGGAAAGTTGGACATAATATCAAAAATGTTAAACACGCGTTAAATGTAAACACAACTTTATTCAGAAGTTCAACGCTTTCATTAGAACAAATCGTATAGCCGGAACAGCGAAATTAAAGAAAAGTTAAACATTCAATCAAATATAATTACGTATTGCGAGGGGTTTTTTTGCAAAAACACACAGGACAGAAGTTTAAAGGGGGTTTCGTAATTTATTTCTAAGATGAAAAGAGGCGCAGAGCGCTTTAAAAGCGCGGTTAACGAGATTAAAATTATTTCACAATATTTGCAAACGTTTTATTGAGATGTTTAGATGTTCAGTGCATAGCCGTGCCTTGACAGCTTTAACAAGACGTTGAAGAGTATTTTATTTTATTTTTAGTTTGACTATTTGCTTTTTCAAATCTAGAACTCTAATGGAAAAGCTATGGAAAAATACACAAACAAAAACATGTTTCTGAAAGCAAAATAATTACGTATAACTTTATGAAACTAATTTTAGGTGTATATTATAAGCTCACTCGGAAAAAAATGTACATATGTTTATATACATACATTATATAGATATAATTTATTTCTAAAAAAATCCTTTTATTTATTTTTTAATTAGTGACACCAGAACGTCAAGTTCACGGTAGTACTGTTGAAATTGTTAAATGTGTAACAATAAATATCAGTACTCCCTCTCTAAAAACGAGAAATTCTCAATTAGGGAGGTATTAATCATTAAAAAAAGAAACTAAAAGGATTATTTAAATAAATAAAATAAAAACTTGAATTAAACATTCAGTCAAGATTATCGTTTCACTGAGACAGAAGGTTCTAAAAATACTAAACAGGAAAGTAGCAATAACATTTCAGGGATAATGGATCACTATACCATTTTACTGAAATAAAAATCAAGCAAAATCCTTTCAAAGTATTCATTTATGCTTGAATATCCGACCTTATCTCATAACGACATTATGGAATTTTCCGGAAGCTTTTGAAAAGGTCCGTATTTTGGAGTGTATACCTCAAACCTGCAATGAGAATACGGTTTAGCACTCCATTTAAATATATGGGCAAAGCTTTAAACCAGTAGTTCTTCTTCTTTATCGAGGAAATCTAGTGTTCCGCGAACCAATTAAACTTCACAGGGAAACTACGCCAGAATGAACTTATTGAGCAACTTATTGAAATGTGTACCTGGAACAATGTAACAGATGATATGGAAGGTGATTTTATTTTGTTACGCACTAAAAGCTCATATGGATAATGCAGACATAATAAGCTGAGTTTACGGTTTATAGCAATGTACGTCTTAATGGCGGTACGTCTTAATGAAGGTCGCGGGTTCAAATCCCGGCGTGCGCAAGTAAATTTTATTTAATTAATTTGTGTTGTTTCACAATTAATTAATTAAAAATAATATATAGTATATTTGCCCACGTTCCAGAGTGGAAGATACTCTCAGTATCGCCCTGGTGAAAGACCACCATTCAGAATTGAAACGTTGCTTGAAATGGCTTTTAGCCGTGTTTGGTGACCAGATCTGAATAGCCAGGTATTTCCCCCACCTCCCTCTTTCCCTTCTCCTTCCCCTCCCCAATACCTTCAGCCTCACAACATTCCCTAATTGAGAATGCCATAGTCTCACTGGCTCCAGACGGTTGGGAGCAGTTGAGACTCTTGTGCGGTATTCATATAAAAAAAAAAAAAAATGAGGACTGAATATATAACTCAGTTTAACGCCACATTAGGTATTCGCCAATAGCGGGCATCGATCCTGGTGCTGCTCAGCACAGTAACTTTGAAACGTTGGTAGACCACCGCTTTAAACCCTCGCGCACGCGATTATGGATGGGAACTGCTTTCATATACATTGACGTATCACCGCGATGCCATCGTCGGTTTGTTCTGGATGGGTGTCTCCGTAGAACACGTCAAGTTGGGTCCTAAAACCTCAAGCACCACAAAACTGAGCAATGCATTAACCATCACGCACCAAAGAAGGTAGCTACCCGCCTGGCTTAGCATGACGTACACGGAAAAACAACGGTTAAGCAAGATTACATTATGTATTGCTGTTGGGTCGTAAAAGCGAAGCTTTTAGACATTCGGACTTACGACTGAATTATAACAGTAAAATAAAATTTACATAATTTAATTGAAGGGGACAAAGCTTGCAGTGGCGGATTTAAAATATTTATTTACGCCAGCAAATGTCACAGTATTTATTTTGTTACACGAATAACATTACGGAAAACACATTAAAATAAATATAAATTAATTAAAAAATATACTTTGTATTCGCCACTTTATAAATATACATAGATATCTACTCCACCATCCTCCCCCACCGCTCCCCCCTTTTAAGAGTATTCTGTGTTATTTATCCTAAAAATATATGGATAATAATTCATTGTCGTAGCTTAAATACATTCTTGAATATAATGGAAACAATCACTCTATCATTTGTATTAGCGTCTTGCAATATTAAATACATTCTTGAATATAATGGAAACAATCACTCTGTCATTTGTATTAGCGTCTTGCAATATTAAATACATTCTTGAATATAATGGAAACAATCACTCTATCATTTGTATTAGCGTCTTGCAATATTAAATACATTCTTGAATATAATGGAAACAATCACTCTGTCATTTGTATTAGCGTCTTGCAATATTAAATACATTCTTGAATATAATGGAAACAATCACTCTATCATTTGTATTAGCGTCTTTGCAATATTAAATACATTCTTGAATATAATGGAAACAATCACTCTGTCATTTGTATTAGCGTCTTGCAATATTAAATTCTTGAACATAATGAAACAATCACTCTATCAATTTGTATTAGCATCTTGCAATAAATATAATGGAAACAATCACTCTATCATTTCCATTAGCGTCTTGCAATATTAAATACATTCTTGAATATAATGGAAACAATCACTCAATCATTTTGTATTAGCGTCTTGCAATATATCGCAAGAAATATATACAGTTAGCTTCTTTTTTTTTTCAATTTAACATGTATGAAAACTTAGACCAAGCCGTATATAGTTTTGATAATTTAACTGTATCTCTTTATATGGTCTATAAATAATGTGTAGTGATAGCCTGTCCAAAAATAGAAAATAAATGTGAGAATATAAAAATAAAAAATAAAATCGTAGAATATATGTAATATGAGAATAATATAAGAACAGGAAGTAATATTTGTACAGCGCCCTTGAGGTGATTTTTCACAAAAACGGCGCTATAAAAATCATCCGATTAATATTATTATTATTATTATTTTGAAAGCGATGCTTTCTTCGTCAGGAATATATGAATATTAATATAATATATGAATCCTGATGAAGAAAGCATCGCTTTCGAAACATGTAGATATCTATGTATATTTATAAAGTGGTGAATACAAAGTATATTTTTTAAATTTATTTATTAATAATGGCGCAACAAAGTGAATACCAATCGTTTGAAGAAATTATAAAATAAATATCTAGTTTTAACATTTAAGTTAAGTTTTAACATTTAAGTTAGTTAAAACATTTTTTTTCAAAAATGTACAACGCATCGTTAGTATTGCAGTACCAGAAGTTATTTAAATCTCATTGTCGTGAATATCGCACAATAACTCCTCAGAGCAAGTGAGATTATGGTATCTCGAATTTGGGTTAGTTGTGATGCTGAAGGATTGGAAATAGGAATTTTGGGAAGTACCTGGCTGTTCAGATCTAGCCACTTAACCCGGTAATACCATTTGATGCAATTTGATTCCGAATGGTGGTCTTTCACTTCTGAGAGTATCTGGGACAGGGACAGTTGGGGTCGAATCTTTAAATAGCAGCTTTGTTCAATAATAATTAAATTAAAAGTCGTGTTTTGACGTGAGAACTGATAAAGCGACCCTTCTGGTCCTAAAAACGGTTCAGGAAAGTGGTGAGTGCCCTCTAATGTACTAAGAAATATGAAGTTACTCAATAAAGTTTCATTTTAAAATCGTGAAATCTCTTACAAGCTGAAGGGTTCGATACTCCAAAAGCGCGATCTTCTAACTTAGTATCTGAATATAATAAACTTATTATTTTTTTAGTGAAACGCTCTAGATTAAGCGTCAAAATGTCATAAGCCAAGATTACGTAGCTGAATCCTGTATCGAAATTGAGCTGTGATGTATTTCTAGCAGGTGAGACGTGTCACGGCAAAACGCTTCTTAGCCGCGAGATGCAAATCAATGCGGAGAAAGCAAAAGCCGGCGCATAATGTATTGTCTTTATAAACAGTTGTGTCGTGTTTGTCACTCGTCCCGAAAGGCGAGAATGGTAATCTCGCGCAGGCAAACAAAGGGAAATTGACAAAGCCTTCGGATTGGCGCTGTTATCGTATGCGTGAGTCAAATATACTGCCGTACTAAGCACAAAGGGGGTAAAATTTGTTATAGACAACAAATCACATCCGTGTTTTGTAAGTGTAAAAATTAACATGTCTGCAGTACATACCATATAATATACATATATTGGAGAAAAGAGATTTTTTAAAATCTAATTCGGTGACATTCATTAAAGTTTTCTTTTAATAATTACTCAGACTCCGCGAAGAGCAGTAACTTATTATAGGATTGGTACTAGACTCTATTTAAATGATTTGTAGTTTTTTTAGAAAAAATAACCTCCATATCGTTCACGGGCAATAGTAATTGTTGCCAATTTTATCAGAACCCCCGCAGATTGAGGTAATGCCGTAAAAACGTACTCCGGTCGTGCAATAAAACTTACTTGTTTGAATTTTGTAGAAAAAAACAAACCTGGCTTTTAATTAAACCTGATTATGCTGGGGAGCCTTATTGATAAGAACATTAATAATATTGCAAAAAATGATAACATTAAAAGTTTTAAATGACGTTAATGACAAAATATATCCATCAACCTAAAACACATACCATATTTGTGTTTATTACGGCAGTATAATACGGTACGTACATGTGTGTGAGTGTGCAGGGGGGTGAGAGGATGTGTGTGTGCCGGGTTGTATGGCGCCACGGTAGGTACCTACCCTACCCTGTACCTAATAAACAAACAGGGTTGCGTTTGGAGAGGTGGGTACCTACTGGCACTGTTTACCATACCTATCCTGTAGCCTGTTGTATACGTAATACTCGCACATGGAATGTTCTATCAGTACGCGATATTCAATTAAAAAAACCTACGTTCTAATCTAACCTTAGTAGGTACTTGCATAGTGATAATTTTTAGATTGAATTCATTAGTGTATCTCTTTGGCATGATAAGTTTATTATGGTAGTTGAAAGGGGGGTCATGAAACACTGTGTAATATAGTTGTGAACGGTGAATCCTTGGAGTAAGTGGACGAGTTTGTGTATTTGGGAAGCATAATCACGAGATACGGGCAGGCTGATAAGGATGTTGAAAAAAGGGTGAGTGCGAGGAAACGAAATATTTATTACTGACTGTGGTGAGGCCAGTAAAAAATGGTCAAAGGGCAGCGATGTAAAGCGGTCCCGATACGATCAAATTGTAATTGTTGCGATTGACAATTTCCAGTAGCTTGTTTACAGAAGCAATTGAAACGATTGACAATTGGGAATGGTGGGTATTTTGATCGAGCGCATATAATATGTGTGAGACGATGTATGAATGTAAATGAAATAAGAGTGTGTGCCAAGACCGAGTTGTTTGGCGATACGTCATATCTGCCTACCTCTGCGGTGAAACGGCGTGATGATTGGTTAGTTAGAAAAATGAATTTACCGTAAAAACGTATTGCATTTGGGGTAGTAATAACTGTCTGTACACGAAAGTTTGCCACACTCTCATAAACAATAATTTTCATTCCAACTTTCCTCAAATATCGTAACATTTTAGCCGCTATCATCGCGACTCTATCTCTTATCCATTGAACAACGCCACACTTCATACATATTACTATGTTTAACATAATACTTTTACTCGGCACAGATGCTGCGGGAGATGGAACGCGTTGATTCCCTTCCGAGCTCGATGAAGCTTTACGGGGACTCGTAAAAAACTTTTATTATCTCTCATTGACTCTAATCTTATTACAACAAGAACTTTTTCTTACCCACATGAAAGCTTATCGGAAAATTACGAGGCAAAACGTCAAAAAGCTTACCCCACGACATTCAGAATATGTAGATACGATATGAATATTGGAACCTTTTTGTGTCTGGTGGGACATTTTCATCCATTTGTAAAAATGATATTGGGAAAAGGATGGGTCTAAGAAGATAAATTTGATGACTTCATTTTCTGATTTGAGAACAAGAAAAATAAATTTATATTTAGAAGGGAGATTGATACTGGGCGGGACGAATAAGATGCTGTATTGATAGTATGTCTAAAAAAATGTCTAAACGAACCTTTCCCTGTGTTTCATAATATATTGTTCTAGTTGCAATATTGATTCATTAATAAATTAAACATTACGACACGATACGATTGAAGTATCTCAGTCAAGAGTACTTCTGGCTTCTGTCCCGGTGCGATCGGTACACCAAGGAGCATTGCATAATCGGGACTTGGAACACTTGCTCTGAGGAAGGAAGGAGATTCGAATTTAATCAACCGGTATACTCGTATACAGCAACCTAAAGCCAATGTAGGATAAATATTGATCTAGGAAAGATTGAGCAACGCTTTTTTTTGTTTTTGTGTTAATTTCCTTCTTTCGTCAAAAATACGAAACGAAATCCAAATGTAATTTGTCGCCAGAGGCGATGTCATTTGTTTAGGCATTTATGTGAGAAAGCTTTAGTTCAAGTCCGGGAAGAAAATAGATATTTTTTAAAACACGATGCTTACTGAAAACAAAGCCTTCACGTAAACACGTTTCCAATCTGCCAGTCCAAATGAAATACCTTAATTATTTCATTATTTTTTTCCGTGACTCCGCAGTCCCGTGGCACCTCGTGCGGGTGGAGGGATCCCCTTGTGACGGATTTGATTTCCATTCGCCCGATCGATAGCACCCACGGATAAACCAAGCCAAACACTCCACAGATAACCGAAAAACAGTATTGATTAAGAGCAACAAAAGTTCGAGGGGACACGCCTGTCGCCTATTTGCACATTATGATAAGTCGATGTAGTAATAATACATATTAAACCGTTGTTACGGTGCAGGGTCCACTCACTACCGTTTATTCGAAGGAAAATAATAATTTGATGAAACGCTCCGAAACATATTATACAAAATGTTCGTCAAAACGCCATACGGCATACGGGAGACGATTCAAACTTCATTGTATTTACGGGTAAACGAAACGTAATACGCACTCACAGATGGCGCAAATTTAAATATATAATAAAAATATATTAACGCGTAATACTTTTAAACATTGACATAAATTGTTTGTTGGCGGATGTACATACAGAATTTGATATGGAGTAAATTGTTAACGTAGGTAGCTCAAGTCTTTCAAGAAACTTATAAAAGTACAGTATATTATTGTAACACTGACATTATACGGTATTTTTACAAGTTTCTTCAAGGGCTTGAGCAATAAACTTGCAATAACGATGTATTCCGTTTCATATTCCGTGTGTACAGCCGCCAACAAACAATTCATCTCAATATTTAAAAGCATTATGTCCTAAAGGTGTTTTTTTTCTAAAACATTTAAACGAACGCCATCTTTTATCGCGTAAATAAAATAAACACTGTAGGTATTTAAATCATGTAACAAGAGACGCATTCGTTCCTAGAATTGAGATAACGTTTTTTTTAAAGACAAAAATTCCCGGAGTTACGGGTAACTTGATAATGTATGAATTTCTCTTACTTCCACTACTCCTACTTCATCTACGCGATGCCTGGTTTCGAACCCGACACATTGGACAGCCCGACTACTGATCAATCAAAAATATCGGGTATAACAAGATTAAGAAAGGGAAATCAGGATGGTATGAACGTGTAAAGATGATCCCGGTAGATGGAGAAAGAAGTGTGTGACGCGCAAGTAAATGTAAGACGAAATCTGGGACACCAGGAGGCCTACTCTGGTTCTTTTTTAAGGATAAATCCTTATCCTTTTCCTTAGGCTTAAAGACTTCTTGCTTAACTGCGGTTCCGGTTCTCTCGGATGACAGCTTTCATTCCGCGAACAACAATTCTTTAAAAATGCCGCGTAGTTATGACAACAAAAATTAAATTTTATATAAATATTGGCTTTAAACATTATTAGTGAGTCATTTGTCGAATAATAATGCTATTAAATTAACTGGATTAACGAAATTGCGATGTTTGTAAAGTACCTATGCCAAAAGGCCAAAATGTCAGATAAAAGTGATTTAAATTCTAAAAATTTTAGGAAAAGGATAAGGAATTTTCCTTAAAAAGGAACCAGAATAGGTCTCCAGAGGAAGACATGGCACAATCGATTGAACCAATTACTTGAATCGGTAAATGTCGTTGTAACAGAAGACTGAATATAAGTCAACTATAACAACGAAAATGATTAAAGGAATAAAAACACTGAATATTATTTACTATAACGGTTGGCATTATTGTGGAGTTTAAGGTGAGCGTGTGAATAAATTACCGTAGACGTTTAATTTTGTTATTTTGGTTCGTAACACCTCACTACGAGAACCTACATAGAGATTATGATGTGACATAAGACATCTAAACGTATTTCAAACATTAAATAAAGAACATGATCAGACGGGAATCATTCCAGTAGACTCTTCTAGAAAGTCGCGTGGAGATACCATCACCCCAGCCCGCATTAAATCGCACGGCCGGAACACGGGACCGGGCGGAAGACGTTACGGGGGATTCGGGAGGACATTCACGCGGCAATACCAAGAATCATTTACCGATACTGATGCGGGCTATGTATTTTTGCTGTTAACAAAAGGACCCCTAAAAAAATGCAGAAAAATCGATTAAAAAGGAATAAAAAATAATTCAATTTCGGTACGCAGATCCTTGGATGAATGACATCTCTTGACATAATTTAAAACAATGTAATAAATTTATACGTAATTTCCATCTATTGGCTAAGTAAAAAAACCTTATATCAAGTTTATACAAATTGTATGTGAATGAAGCTACCTAAAATTTGGTGTGGCTCAATCAGTTAAATAATCAATCACGCAGTAAGGGGGAGAAGACGCTAACGCGACTATGGTCTTTCCGCTGAGAGGTGCGTTGTAATTTCTCTTTCTTAGGAAGAGAGAAAGATTACAAGAGATTCTATGCCTTTAGTATGATACAGAAGTTGCATATTATATAAATATTTTATATGCAGTACGTACCAGGAGCGCAAGAGGTTGCGACGGTTTGTTTATTCGGTTAATAAATAAATACTTCCCCATTTTTCGATCCGCTGAGAGGTCCGTTGCAACCCATATTTCTTTCCTAGAAGAGAAAACTTACCGACGGTGTGCCTTTAGTGTGAGATGGAAATGAGCGGAGAAACCCATTACAATGCAGCAGTCATACATTATAATAGCTAACTAGTATGTAAGTAGTACCAGGAGCGCAAGAGCGCAAGAGGGCGCGGCGGACAAGTCGGTCAGTAACACCGTCTAAGCCAAGTAGCAACTGTGGCTGAAAGGGTCAGGTTTTATCTCCCCGCTGCGCTTGTGGAATTAGCATATCTTCGCACGCAATGCGTCACGTAACCGACCCGCGGTCCCCGTCCATTAGCAATGGTGGCGTAATGAGTGCGTCACCCTCCCAACCCCCCGCCGGTCGGTGTTATGACAATTTGTTGACAAAGCAAAGGCAGAAACGTGTACGCGATTAATTTTATTTTAAACGTAACATTACAACATTATTTTTAGCAGTGCGTGGTCATCAGCCTGACAGGACCACGGGCTACAAGCGTGTAGAAATAGTGCAAATCAGATGAACCGTTTCTTCTCCCTGTTTCAAATGATAACCTTGTATCTTTTCGAAGCGATGGGCTCCCGATCCGAATAGGACAAGAGGAAGAAGATTAGATGAGTGAGAAGGAACTCAATAGATATCAGAAGAATTCCAAAAGACGAAGCGTTTACCAAATGCTGCCAGCACTCTCCAAGTGTCATAGCATTTTTTTTTTAATGTGCTTTATACGACGCTAGACTTTTTTGCAAGTCGCAGAAGGCGACAAACCCCTGTAACATCCTCCCCTGACCTCCTTCTCAACAAGACCCATTCCCACTCTTACCCGCCCAGTGATCGCATTAATTAATGATGCCCGATGTACGCAGATAAACAAAGCGCGCACAGCCATTATCCGCAACAATACGGATTCCTCAGCAACTAATCGACTGTGCCATATCATTGCGTATTCCATATTGGAAACGGTAATGGGTCGCCTACTTGATTTTGTCTCGCCTACTCTATAATGTAGAATACTACCCCGAACGCTCCCAGGAGAGAAGAAGTGTAATGGGATTGGTTCGGTTTTGTAGCATAATCCTGGAATACAACAATTGATTCCTGTTCCAGCCCGGTGAGTTAAGTGAACACGAATACGGAAATTTAATCAAGTAATAGGCGTGGGGCACCTTTGCTCCGAGTAAATCTTCGTACGCGATTTCCGACACGGGGGAAATAGAACATATAAAACGGTGACAGGTAGGGGAAAATCGTTTTGGAAAAGGGCTGAATTTTCTTTTGACGCGTTGGGGTAGAATGAATACACATATCAGTTCAATTTGTCGTCGCGAATGTACGTGGTAATTAGTTTTCAAACGACTTTATTTCACGTTTTGGAAGTTTCTAACTCTGTGATCGAAAATTATTGAACGAAACACTGCAACTTGATGTACATCACATAAAGACTAGATAGAAGCTCCGGAAAACGAAAAAGCTATTAATAATAACGAGAGAATCATTAATGATCAATTGATTCTTCTAGCGCCATACTTCACACGTCCCCGATAAAACCCTGAGACTCAAAGATCCCTCCTTCGCCTTGGTGCCTTTCTCCGTTACATCTGCTCCGTTTGAATCTTCTATATAATATAAAACATTGACACAATTCCCATCGTTTTCGCACGGGATACGTAACACTTAGATAATCTCTAATTTACGCAAACTTTATTTAATCAACGAATATAATTTCGATTGTTCAGGGATTAAAACACCTTTCTGTCGAATAAATTGCCAATTCAATTCGACGTAAATCTTCCGGTCTAATAGAATGAATACCGCAGACGCGAACTTTAGACTCGCGAGGTGTTTAGTCGCTAGCAGGGGGAGGGAGGCAGTCACCCATCGGAGGAATCAGAGCTCGTCAGCATAGTACAGGCCGGGAAGCAAAACTCATTAGCATCGGCGCACGGGAGGAGGGGTAAACTTTCCCCCCCCATGCGAATCGGGATATTAATATAAAATGACGTATTAATTTCAACTATTCGGTAGGCCTGAAAGTTTGCAAGCGTTGACAGTTGAAACGAATGTTGCCATTCTTAATGCAAAGAACGGTTTGCGGATCATATTTTACATTACATACCCCATTACATATAATCGCGATGTAAATATTAGACGACGCGTAAAGGCGGAATATTAAAAACTTGAATGAAACGGCCTTAAGACTGGCATAAGAACCTAACAACAAAGACGATATATATAGGTATAAAGTTTAGGCTCACTTTTGATGTTTGCATGATCAGATGTTAGATTGATGGCGTGATGAGGTGATTATTCAGTTATTACCGTTGTTTACGAACTCGACTCGAACTGTCACGATGTTTGTGTGATCTAGAAACGATAAAAAACAATGTCAGCCGAAGTTTGAAGGTTTCATTTCTAGAAGTCATCTGTCGTCGACCACCGCGCATCGCTTGAATTAACTTTAGGAAACATTAAAGAAAAGTGAGTGGGGGGTGTATAAAAAGAACGTTGAGAATAACTATGTTATGTTTCAGGGTGTTAATTATTGTCACACAGTGGGGCATTACATTTGAAGGTTAGAACAAAGCGCTTCAATGACAAAGGTCTTGTATCGGACGTCCCGCCTCCCGGAATATTTGAAGCTGCACACTTATTATTAAATTATTGTTGTCTGTGAATATATGTAACGGGCGGTCTGGCGAGCTTGTTCGCTCCAGACCGCTCAAACTGAAATGACTGAATAAAAGCGTTGGAGCGGTACGGTTGGTGAGAGGGAGACCGACTTGTCAGACATCTACACGGCACCGGCGGTCCGCGCTTGGTGGACCGCATAAATAGCCTGCAAACGCCAGTTTGCGGGAGTTTGCATTCGACCGCCAGCCTGACAAGTACTCCTCTCTGCCCGCCGCCCGCTCTGACTTCTGAACCACTCATCTTGTTTCACTCTGACCACTGCTTACCTCCATCGGACTACTGCCTCGGACTGGACCCAATAAGCAACTGCCTCGGACAAGA
The DNA here is from genome assembly GCA_022606495.2 of Halesus radiatus. Classification (NCBI taxonomy): domain Eukaryota; kingdom Metazoa; phylum Arthropoda; class Insecta; order Trichoptera; family Limnephilidae; genus Halesus; species Halesus radiatus. The sequence goes on from JAHDVE020000688.1 coordinate 46,311, forward strand.
TTAACAAAAGTCGTTGTCGTCAGTACCGTTCCTCCTTGCAAAAGGAGCGGTAGGAGTGCTATCTCCCCCCCCAGCCTCGCTCCGTAGATTGGGATCAGTCGGCCTCTTCAGTTCGCTGGTGTACCAGATTACGTCTGGTACACGTCTAATTAATTATTTATTCTTATAAACCAATTAAATATTTAATCACTGAAGATAATATTAACAAATAACAAAATTAAACAATAAAGACTTCGCAACTGAGACTCTAACGCAGGACCTCTCGGTCTATCCGGGACCAGCGCTCTACCAACTAAGCTAAAGCCACCTTATTGTTTTCCGTCATTTTTATCGATCGAAATGTATCATATTTCAGGAACTATTAAATAAATTACGTATTCATAATTAGCATTTAGATATTTCACAGAAGTTTGCTTTAATACAGTATCAAAAAATATTTAACATGAGCGTACGCACTAAGGAGATACAACAATGTGCACTGCATACAAAAAATATTATTCCTATTGAATATTATTTATTATTTACAACTGAAACCGTTTTTTATTTGAGTTATGTTTGATTAATTTTCATCTACATATCTTTCAATTCAAACCATTTCAATCGTTTTTTAAATGTAGGTATTGTTTATTGTTCACAGTCTCCATAGAACAGTTTTACGTCAATATATGACAATTCCAAATGTAGAATACATTACAGTAAATAAGAAATGGTAAAAAATATACTTATATAAGTACAAATAAATTAACATTTGTATATTGATCGATAATCTGCATCAAACTTGCAAGAAGTGAAAGATTGATAAGAAAAGTAAAAAAGTCATGGGAGCAGTTAAAAGTTACAGTCGCTAAACTATCTGTAAGTGACATTGAAAATGTCCACTGTCAATACAGCAACATTTAGCAGTTGAGTCGCTCTGCTGATTGGCGTGTTCTGGTAAACAGAAGTTCTCGCTTTCGGAGCATAAAATAGCGCATGGGATCTCGCACGAGTATACTTGTTAGGAACGTATAAATTTACCTCTTTCAACATAGGTGGATTACATATGATTCCAGAAATTAAATTTAAAAAATCTTTATCTAAAAATATTCGGCGGGCGGGCGTTGAAACCAAGCATCCCTGTTAACTGTTCCTTTACGGTGCCAGACACTCGGTTACCTGAGCCAACATTGTTGCTCCTAACGTATTAATATTTAGTATTATTTTATAACCCTAAGATGTATTTTGCAGCATAATCAACCATAATTAATAACTTTTGATAGATTGTATTATTATTTTTGGCTTAAAAATTTGGCAATATTGTTACGAATTTATATGGGGAAACTCGGAGTCCCGCACCGTAGATCGCGTTATAATTTGGCACCGTAAAGGAAGTATTAAGAACAGGGACGAATATAGGAATTCGCTCATACAAAGGTATAATTATATTGTAATAAAAATATGAAATTCAGCTACCTTAATATATTTCAACATATATAATATATTCAAATGACATTATTTGTGGTAATAGAGAAGTGAACAAATAATAACACAAAACTGGTGTAATGATAAAAAGCTCCTAAATTAATGGGATTGCGTTGCGACCCATTCACATGAAAATACGACGTTAGATCTTATGTATCAAACGTCTCGAGACCTACGAATTCTCCCGTACTAAAAGCACAAAAATAATCTTCAAAGTTTTGGATAAAACTTTTGATACGGATAATTAAAATTTCACGAGGCAGACGGGTGTTGTCGGGAGAAAGTAGACGAAGAACACTGAAAATATAATTAAGATATTTGATGTATGAAGTTGAATGAATTAAGTAATTATTCTCAGGAACTCGGCAAGAATTCGCGGGGAATGTATTACTGTTTTTATGCATTCAACTTCAGCAATTTAACACAGTAATTTTGAAGGTATGTTTTATATCATCCATCTACAAATATATGTATATCAATGTAAGGTATTCAATCATAATTTATTTTTTTATGTAATTATTTAATTTAAAGTTAGTAGACCAACAGTATTTTTATCTTTTACGAAAGATAAAAAAAAACGTTCTCATCTAATATTTTACATAATGCACATCTCAAAGCCCCGTAGCTCATGATGAAAACAGTTGCATTGAATTACAAATTCCAGTCAGAAAAAGCTGTGCAAATTTCGTGACGCCGAAGCTCAAAAAAAAAACATGGAAAAGAAGAATAAGTCTTTATTTTAGATTTAACGTGTAACGATTGGGAATCTTTGTGTAAGAATTGGCATGCAATTCAAAACTCTAGAACTCTTTCTAAGAAAAACAACAAACCTTCTGATTCGTAGTTAAGATTTTGAGGAATTACTATCCTACTCCTGACCCTATCAAAATTTTGCAAATATTCAGAATAGGTTTTAGAAACCAAAACAACCGAAATAAACACTATCCCTAAAGGGTCGAGGACGTTTTAACTGCTCAATTACTCGCCTCGTGCCATTCTCAGATAAAAACATCGGATTCACACAACTGAAGATCACTTTCCCGTATTTCCTGGGGCAGGTGATGCCGCATTCAGACCGGGATCAAAACGAAAAAAAAGGTGCAACAGACTTTGCAGCTGTCGTGTTCCGATCGAATAATCCGCATGCACAGAGCATGACACTCAATTAAAATGCGTAAAGCCAACGTACCCCTCTTTAATCCTTACGCATCATAATGATTGCTCCCTTTTTATATATTTCATATTCAAGATGGCGGCCGGAGAAGCGCATCTGTCACATAATATTGTGATTATGCGCGGGTCCGTGTTCGAAACGATAGGGGACGCGTGCGCAGAAACCAGTTTTCATTGTGACCGAATTTCGTGCGCACAAATAGCGCGGAGCTCCGCGCTGATTGGGGAGAGGGCACGCGCGCAACAGGACTACTGCAAATAATCTATTCTATTTTAAAACGCTGATTTATTAATAAGAATTGTGTGAATAATGAATCATATATTTTAATATTAACGTAATAGCCAGGAATACTTCCTAATCTCCATCTTCACCTATCCTCCTCCTTTAGTCAGACATCTCAGGATCCCATAGATACACTGGCTCAGGGCAGTCACACCTCTTATGTGGTAGGTACACAAAACAAGCATACATTTTATCTTCATTTCTGTAGAACACGAAAAAAAGAAAAGTAATACTAATACTAAAATTCCATCGTTTTCTCATATTTTTTTTAATATTAAAAATGAGGGTGCACCAAGAAAACATTGAATATTCACGTAATATAAATCATTAATTCTTTTACCAATTTGCCAGGTAGCCATCTTGCATCAGGATCCAAAATTCCCAAACTGCGGGGGGAGAGATTTAATATTCACGCTGTACATTTAGCCAGGGTTTATTGTTGGCGCGGGGTGCAAAAAGCCACCCCGCCAACCGACGAACAAACCCCACTAATTCATTACCAACTCACCCCCGAGGGAGCTCCGCAGTCCATACATGCCCCTACATCTGTGAAGGTAGTACGGCTCAGAAGGGTGATTAAAAAACGAACGAAATCGGGTTTGAAGTGGCTCAACTCGTTTGGACAGATGCGCCTCAATGAAAAAAAAATGATTGAACGAAGGATTAAAAAAAAACATGAATGGAGAACACGCAGATGAACATTTTTTATAGGTGACAATGAGGCGCGTTTGCTTACTGAATGATGTAGAACACAAAGCGCAGTAGAGATAGTAAGTTCGGAGGACGCGCTTTTGAAGCATCAGATCCTAAAACATGAACCAAATTCCCACAAGACTGATAAAAGGCATAACAGAACTCAAAGAAAAACTCTGATGTTCAGAAAATCAACACAAAGTCCGAAGTAGGTACCTACCTTAAATCTACAATATCGTAATCTTAATTAGTGCTCCACTTTGGCAACTTTATAGGAGAAAATAGAAACTGTCCATTTTTAAAACTTTTGAACTTCTTCACGTACATTGTAAATGTATCAAAAAAAATGTTTTAAGGTATGACAAGTTATGGTATAATTTTAAACTGTTTTTATAGTATGAAGAATTCTAAGATTTAATCGAAGATCACGAAAATGAATCGCAAATAAATCGAAAGTGAAGCTATCGTACACAAATATAAATATTTTTTTAAACGAATAACATTCTTAATTTATTACCTATTCTTTTCTTTCTTATTATTTACGTTAATTAATACGACATTTTGCTAACTTATAATAATTATCATAAATATGAGTTTTTCGTAAGTGTGTTTTTTTAAATGTTAAATGTGGCAATCTCAATTTGTGAAAACATACGATGACAATATTACGATCGTTTTGTTCTTTGTCTTTTAATTTTTTTTTATTCTTGTCAGTTTAATAATAATAATAATTGGATAATTTGCATAGCGCCGTTGTGCGAAAAAATCACCTCAGGGACGCTGCACAAATGTTTTTTTTTTCTAATGATCTCTCTTATCACTAACTATAGATAATTAGAACTTATGGCTAACAAATTACATTCACCGGTTCATCTATCTGTAATGCCAAACTACGAGTATATGTACAATGCATTTGACCCATGAATTTGATGCATTAGAAAGCCTTTACACAGTCTACGACATCTGAAACATAAACATCCGAAATATAAATACAAATTGATTTTTTTTCCTTCACAATGTCATGCACTCATATTATATATTACGCACTTGTGTATTATGTATCATATAGATCAGGCTATTACTATTTTTATTTTTAAAAAAAAATAGTAGTATCTACAAATTAAAAACCTTTCCCTTTATAACTTATCTGTGGCATGCACTGATACATTATTATGCATACTCGTACATATATATTATAAATATGTTACACCTATGTTATATACCAACTATTTATCAAGCTATTTTTTGTAAACTTTTTTCTTCTTTCTGTACACATAATCATTTTAATGTTAAAATATGTAAAAGCCCTTTGGGGCGTTAATAAATAAATAAATCTGTAAAGGTGTAATTACCAGTGTCCATTTACTAATTTATTGGAATAGATAAATATACATATGGTAGCTTTGAACGTGGCACTTGAGATATATGATAAAATGGGGCTATAAAAACAAGAATATTAATTGGTTTTTTGTTTAATTTGTAAAACTCCGTTTAATTTATTTTTTTTTAATTTAATATAAATCAAATTTAATAATGTTATTATTAAGTTCTGCAAGTATTTTTAGTTTTTTTTTTATTATTGTGATAGCAGTTTCGGCTTTTAAGGCAGTTCGAAAAAGGCCTTAATCGCCGAAACAGCTGTCACAATAATAAAATAAATAAAAACTAAAAATGCTTGAAGAACTTAATAACAACGTTACTAAATTAGATTTACATTAAATTAAAAAATAAAATAAATAAAAACAAGTAAAGTATTATTGTAAAACTGAATCGTGGAACAGAACAAAACGGAACAGAAAAAGTCAAGGCTGGCACGTTTAAAAAAATATAGCTATATTTAGATTGATGACGGGAGGAGAAATGACAAACTGCTCGCAGTGGCCCCGTTAGTTAAACTTACCCCTTCGCAGCGCGAAAGTGAAAACGATTCGAGAACAACACGAGATAAATAATACGTCAAAACAGCAGACGCAGGCGGCGTTGCCAAATGGTGTAACAAGTATGTACCCGACGCCGAAAGCTCCGTTGGAACATCTCTTTCTGTTGCATGCGTCGTTTATGAGCAAGGAAGAGATGTTACAACGTAGCTATCGGCGGTATGGGTCTAAGACGAATGGGTATGATATCAACAGACCCATTTCAAGTTATTAAGCCTTCTTATAAGCATTAATATTGCTTGCTTTTATGGGAGCATCAAAGTGCAAGTATATACATATATCTATATTTCAAAGAACGCGACATTTTTCAAACTATAAGATGGATTTAATATGATGTGATACTAATGTTATTAAAGAAAATTTGATTTCCTTAGACATAATCTAAAGCGTAAGAGAAAACAACTGCCCTCGGTGTGCTATTCGAAATACATACGTTGCGTACGAATTTGCTAAGCTAGCTTAACTAGCACGATGCAGGCTCTTTGCAATCATTTTGTCTCCAATTCGTAAAGGAAACTCCACTACATACAGCAACGTGAATCGGTACACAGTACACTGGTAGCGTGATATGAGTTTAAAAAAATTACCGGTAATAGTGTTCGCCTGCCCTGGTGCCCACATAATGAATTTGAAAAATCTAGTTTATTTATATTTATCGGAGGTCATTACAGATAAAGTGACGGCACTAACGAGCCCCTCAGTGCCGCTTTATACATTTATTGCTAACCACACAGTTTTTCAAACTTTCACCACTGGTAAAAGTTAAGCCTACGTGGAAAATAATGATTTTTGTTTTTAAATATCCAAACTTTTTCATGTCTACGTGCTTTTTGACCCAGGGCTGATAAAATAGCCTTTATTTATAATATTCCTTGTAAAGAGACAGTCATGTCTCATTCCAAAAAGTAGGTACTAATGGTGGTACGTAGGTAGGTAATGTTATGTTGTGCCTTCCAAGAAAAATAGTGCTAGCGTTACAATAAAATGGGATTGGTTTAAGGGCGGAAGTCATTAAATTACTTCCACACAGACCGTGCGACAGCTGTAAACACAACTGGGTACGGTTAAAAATCATCCAGTAATCATCAACACATCAACCAATTAGGCTTTATACCGTTGTAACGTATATTACATCTATTATCGCAATAGAGGGAGAATAAAGACAAGACCATGAAAAAAGGAAGGCGGAAACAAATAATAATTTGAAATAATACTAAAGGCTGACCAGTTGTAACTTTTCGCTGGTCTAGACAATATAGTATCAAGTCAGTTGCAAGCATCTGCCAGTTTTTAGATTTATTTAGACATATTACCACTTGACAAATTTGAAACTTTTCATAGTTTGCAACATTCTAAATATCTATAAATATTTTTAAATGTAAATAAATATCGAAAATTTAGTTAAACGAAGTATTTTTCAGAAGATTCAGAAAAACCTCCCTCTTTTTTAAAAATATTAATTTAAAAAATAATAATTACCATTTTACCAACTCTTCTTTAAGAATACAATAGTAACTGCAACATCACGAAATGTGAAGTGTTTCGAATATTGTGTCCTGTGCGTTCAAAATCATACCTTAAAATAACATCTTAAGGCGATGCAATGGGAAGTAATGCAAAATCATGTGTTTTCGGATTGAGAATTTGATGGCCTAGAAATATCGTTTTTTTTTTTTTTATATGTCTACCGCACAAGAGTCCCTAACTGCTCCCAACCGTCTGGAGCCAGTGAGACTATGGCATTCCCAATTGGGGAACGTTGTGAGGCTGAAGGGATTGGGGAGGGGAAGGAGAAGGGGAAGGTGGGGAAAAGGGGAAATACCTGGCTATTCAGATCTGGTCACCAAACACGGCTATAAGCCATTTCAAGCAACGTTTCAATTCTGAATGGTGGTCTTTCACCAGGGCGATACTGAGAGTATCTTCCACTCTGGAACGTGCGCAAATATACTATATATTATTTTTAAATGAATTAATTGTGAAACAACACAAATTAATTAAATAAAAATTACTTGCGCACGCCGGGATTTGAACCCGCGACCTTCGGATTCGTAGTCGAGAGCCTTACCCCTCGACCATGGAGGCCGTCACGTAGACGATTTAATTAAATACTGTAAGTAGAACACACCTAGATCTTTCGTATACCCGTTCATTTTTTTGTTGTGTCCTTTTATAAGCCTAGAAAAAAATAAAGTATCAGACATTAAAAAAATGTTTAAAGCGCAAACTCTCCTACTTACAAACCCCTTTTCCGATGTTGTCCTATTGTTCATTGTGGTAAATTAAGTTTTTTAGAATATGACCGTAAAAAATTTCAATAATTATGTCTGAGCTTTACAGAATAGAATAAAACAAGCATTTTGGTGATGGTTTTTTCCGAAAATCGAAACATGCGGCCGATGTTAAGCGGGACTTTCAATGCAGGTGGCGGCATAAGGAGCGCGTGATTTCTTTGAAATTTTAGCCGGTGGATGGCCTTAATCTGGAGTGACCTGTCAGGTAAATAAGTTTATGCATCTGTTTGTACATAATAAGAAAAACCCTAGCAATTAATATTTGTAAAGGGTCCTTTGGGTGATTTTTAATAAAAACGGCGCTGTACAAATCATCCAATTATTATTATTATTGATATTATTATTATAAACAGGTTAACAATTCTTTATCGTATCTCAAAATTAAATAGTGTTTTTGAAAGCAGATGAGAGACTCTTTCAGATTTAATGATACGAACGTGAATATACAATTAAAAATATTAACATTTTAAACGCTAACATCAAATTTTTTTTTTTACTGTTCTTTTTTTGCCTCAAATCCAAAATTAAGTTTTGTATGAAAAAGACCGCGCAGTCGTTCCTCTTAAGCCATAGGCCATAGATATCATACCACAGGCACATTGCATTATATCCCACTTTCCATATCATTATTTTGACAGTAGCACTATTCACACAACAGAAAATGAATTCATAATAAAAACAAAGCTTCGTATTGCAAGTTTTTTTTTTAAATAAATCACTGACAAACTTGCCCCAAGTACAATTTCGATGACTGGAGGCAAAGATCACACATTTCGGCACAAGCCTAGTTCACTGCCATCGCGTGACAGTAGGGGAAATCCCAGTGAAGATATCATTATTTGTTATTTTGTTACATAAAAATTAAAAAAAAAAACATTATTATTATTATACCGACTGCGGTAAGCAAATTATAAAAAAGGATCAAACTAAATATTCGGTGTTTGTAAACAAGCTCAACCTTTTTATTTAGTTGCTATTTTACTTAAATTGGCCTAGCTCCCCACTCTTATTTTGGTTTCTTCCCCTTGCGTGTTAGGGCATCACTGCGTATTATTTGCTCTACGGTAAATAAAAGTTGTTTCTAGATTTATAAAGCGTTACGGAGATGTTTTTTTATTGTTTTTATTTAAACACTTCGCGACATTTTAAATAATAATAATACTTATTTTTGAGTAATCACAATATTTTAAGCATGAAAAATAATGCAATTTAATGAAGTATCTACAACGTACATTATATAATAACAACTGTGTACCAAGTAAAAAATAACATCCCTACATAATTAATTGAGGTAAATGTAGAACATATTGAGGGTACAGGTAAAACCATTAGGGTTAAGTGAACTTGGCTGAAAAATTACAATTCGTAGATAAAGAGTTAAACGACGCGTGATGGGGATACGATGGGATGACAAACGAAGCAAAAGCTTATCTGTGCAGGCGGGCGTAGTCACCTGCGCAAAATAAATTAGTTCTTTCATAACTAAGTTCTTCTTTAAGTCACCTAGATTTTATTAAGATCCTCCATTGGTCGCCAGCACAGATGCATTTATCGATATGTAGCTTCTTTAATACCTATGTGATACCACACAAGAGTCCCAAATGCCTGGAGTCAGTAGGAGAATGATATTACTAACTAATTAACTAACTAACCATCACGCCGCAGGAGTAGGCAGAGAGGACGGACCGCCAAACAACTAGAGCTTAGAATTCAATTCTTGCTTTAGTCACATTCATACATTCTCTTTTGTTATTCTGACTTCTGACATGACCTAACTCAAGTAATTGATTCACTTGATCGTACCGTGTCTTCCTCGGGCGTCCCCGGCTTCTTCTTCCATTCACAAACGTGTTATATATTCTCCTTGCACTCCTTTCTTCGTTCATTCGCTCTGCATGCCCAAATCATCCAAGCGTCCCTTTTTTAATCTTATTCATTACGCTTACCTCGCATTCTTTGCGAATCTCAACATTTTTCGCACGATCATACATGGTTTACCACACATTCGCCTCAGAGATCTTTCCTAATTGAAGAATGTTGTGAGGCTGAAGGGGGAGTAAAGAAGGAGAAGGTTGAGAAAAAGTTGCCTATTCCGTTATAGTTACTAAACATAGCTTAATCTGTTTATTATAACTGAATGTTTTCCCAATAAAAAAAATAAAAATAAAGCCATATGAGGGGGGAGTTAGGAGGAGATGACGATTGTTTAGACCTGTTCACTAAACACGGAAAAACCTTTGTAAAGAGCGTTTACTTTGTGGATTGCAACAATAATAATATAAATAGTTAATATTAAAATCACGAAACAACCCGACCTTGGGATATTTAAATAGCAATAATTTTTCAGAGTTTTCCAATCATCTCATTTCAACCGATCATATTATTAATAAAGATACAGGGGTTTAAATTCCTCACCGTAGTAATAAAGGCAAAAAAAATGATAATTTAGAAGCACCTGAAATTAGAAACTCCCTAAATATTAATTCTAGAATATTAAATAACAAAGTGAATTTATCTTTTACTTTTCCAGTGAACCGCTCGGTTCCTCTTGAAAAACCCCTAATTACGTCCTTTGTTCGCTTCCCACTCCAACGCCTAAATATTCAGGCATGTCGTATTATTTTATTTTTTTTATTTAATATAATACATATAAAATATTTAATAGTACAGATATATCTTAATAGCTAATTACAAAAAAATATATAAATTTATTTAACAAAACGTGCCCAACTCAATAGAGAAAGATTTCTCGTGTTTGGGTTAGGGAGCACCGCCATCTAACGACAGTAGTGAAAAAATAAATTAATAGAAAATAAAAGTACATCAAGTATGTAATATAGATAATGTTTGTGTTTTTTGTACACGATAGTTACTACAAAATAGAAGGCTAAAAGTATGTGATACTTTTTAATTGCAACAATAAGGCGGATACAAGATATAAACATAGTACATTCATATTTCGGAAGACCTGATCGAATATTTCTAGAGATGTTGTCTAATGTTGGTTTTAATATATTCCTGACGAAGGAAGGATACTTCCGAAACCCGTCGATCATTATATTAAATGGAAGAAATTTAAAACAAATTTATGTCTTTATATCATATTACGGAAAAAAAAATTTAGCAACGTTTCGATTTTGAATGGAAGTTTTACACCAGGGCGGCACTGACAGTAACTACAACTATTATTGATATTTGGACGTACCTTCGTGACAAGATGGCCACAATGAAAGCGGGGAGTCCCAGCTTTGTTTAACCCCACGAAAAAACGTCAGATTGTAAAAGTGAAAAGGGTAACTGTATAAATAAATACTCGATGGCAGCTGTGCCGGTTGGGCTTGAGGGGGGAGGGGTGGGGAGGAGATGGGGATGAAAGGAAAGAAGACCCCACACGGAGAGGAGGAAGCAAGAGAAACGCGTGATAAACGAGTAGCATTAATGGGAGAATTGACTGAGGTGGATGCTGAGAGCTGAGATCGGAACGAAACACTGTCTAAAGTACGTCTCGGTTGGTTTTTGTACTACTAAAAACAGAATAAACGAAACCCGAAAAGCAGTTTTTTTATTAAACATAATTTTTTCAATAAACGTTATTTCTTAAGGCTTAAGGAAACCTAATACACGATAACAGATAGAGCTAATTTAACAATTTTAGAAAAATATATTTTAACGACGTAATGCTTTAAATATTGAAACGATTTGTGTGTTAACAGGGATAGACACGGAATACGAAACAAACAATTTATCTCAATATTTAAAATCATTAAGTGCAAAAACCTTATTTTTTAATATTTGAATTAGCGCCATCTGCGAGCACGTATCACGTTTCGTTTAGACATTTTGGAGCAACGATAAAAGGCATCAAAACAAATGTAAACTATACAGAGGTGTGAATAGATAAAGATTAATGTTTGAATGACGAATTCCAGAGATTTTGTTTTCAGTTGTGGTCACAGTCTAACTTAAAGCTCATTTTAGTAGATAAATTGATTTGGAAAGTTATTTTTTTCATATTACAATGCGTCACACGATTTTGTGTCGTTTGACGTCACCGTAGTTGTCAATCTGTCCGTATTGCTTTGCAATGTCGTCCCGATCGGTATTGCATGACGACTTCAAGGAAGTTTTGATCTGATGATTTAAAAAAACCTTTTTAAAGGAGATCTATTAATTTTACGAAGAACCGCGTACATATTCAGAATATTAACAATGATTGTTCTATCTGAAAATGATTTCATAATAACGAGTCATAAAATAAGAAAACAGAGAAACTTGAAATGAAAATTTCAACTCTAAGATGTATTTATTGAGATTTGTTATGTGAAAGAATCTTATTTTAAAAATCTAGTTGCATCAAAAGCTTGATCAAATTTTGCACACTTGACTAGAAGGGAAAGGTTACTATCTACATGAAGATGTTGCTTCTGTCGTGATGGAGGACTTAGCTAGCCAAGGAATGTAACCATTACATCGTATCCCGACGAAGGAACCATTAATTTCGAAACATGTGGATATTTATTTATTAAAACAGCGGTTTAAATTTTTTTTAAATGATGCCACAATGCGAATATGATTTCCCGAAAAATTAATCAGAAGTACTTTTCCTTTCAAAATCACTGACGTGGGTGGTCGCTGAATAGCCACGAAGAGTTCATCATCAGCGTAGATGTACAATACCCCAAAAGTTAAACAAATAACACCAATAATGGCAGTGAACATCCTAAAACACATCCAATTTGTAGAATTTTTGTTTTTTAATCACTGTGTAGAAATAATGACGAGGTACGGAGTAAACATAACACGGTACATTCGGGAAGAATGCAGAATGCTGGTGAATGCCGGTTTGGTTGTTTATTTTGTGCGATAAGCCTTTGTATGCGGTCGGATGAGCTTTCTCGGAAGGGGGGTGAGAAAAAAATACTCGACGGAACAAGTTGTTCGTTGTTCACCGCTGTTGTTCAGGAATCTAAATAAATCAAAAGTCAATTGCTGCAGAGTGGAACGTCAAATGGAACGCCATATGGGTGGTATTAAGCCGCTTTAAAACCTCGCTGCTTCAGAACTACGTTGATAAATAAAATATTATTTTATACTAAAATAAAACACACATAATGTGTATTAACAAACGATCTGATAAAAAAATACACTGATAAACCAAATGCATATCGTTAAAAAACACTGGCGTTTTCAACACCTAAATAATATAATCCCTTAAAATAATTCAGGGATTTACGAATCACTTTTAATTCATTTTCAGAATCGGATAATGACGAATGGTAATTGATTTAAATAGTATATGCACGTCATTAGAAAACAATCGTGATAAACCTGCCATCATTAAAGGGGGGAAACAGATTTTTACGGTAAGTGCCTCAAGGAATAAAGAATTTCAATTATCAAAATTGATTTCTGAGTAAATCGGTTTTAACGAGAATACTAATAAATCATTACGAACAACATAAAAATAATATTTTGGTAGGAGTGAATAAAACCATATAAGCAAGTTGTCGCGATGTGGTTTAACCAGAATCCAAAAAGTGAAGTTTAAAAAAATCCTTTAATTACGTTAAATAAGATTATTCTTATAATAATGGTAATCTGAATTTAAATTAGACCAAAAGCTTGACAACAGTTTGAAAATGACTGAACATCGAAACAGCTGACACAAAAATAAAAAATAAATAAAAACTTGCAGAACTCAATAATAACTAATAACATAATTAAATTTGATTTACTTTATATCGAAAAACATGTTCAATCTGTTTTAACAACCTGGTGAAAAATATAAACCTCACTATAATATTTAATCATTGAAGAAGAAAATATTAACAAAACCTCACTGTAATATTTAATCATTGAAGAAGAAAATATTAAAAAACCTCACTGTAATATTTAATCATTGAAGAAGAAAATATTAAAAAAACCTCACTGTAATGTTTAATCATTGAAGAAGAAAATATTAAAAAACCTCACTGTAATATTTAATCATTGAAGAAGAAAATATTAAAAAACCTCACTGTAATATTTAATCATTGAAGAAGAAAATATTAAAAAGCCTCACTGTAATATTTAATCATTGAAGAAGAAAATATTAAAAAACCTCAATGTAATATTTAATCATTGAAGAAGAAAATATTAAAATACCTCACTGTAATATTTAATCATTGATGAAGAAAATATTAAAAAACCTCACTGTAATATTTAATCATTGAAGAAGAAAATATTAAAAAGCCTCACTGTAATATTTAATCATTGAAGAAGAAAATATTAAAAAACCTCAAATGAAGCACGAAACCGAAAAAAACCCACAGAAAATAAAAAAAGTTATCAGTCGCATCTGGGAATCGAACCCAGGACGTCTGCCTTGCCGGGACAACTGATCTACCAACTGTCCTAATGAGACAAGTTCACTTTACGCCATCTTCATCGATAGCATACCTCTACTTCACGACTTGTCAATATTATCTTGTTTAAACCTAGTTCGAATAAATTATTAGATTTGTACAGTTAATTAGTCATAATATCAAGATATACAAATGGAAACAAGGAGAGACATATTAATAAACCTTTGTTTTATACTAGCTGAAGTGTATCCGGCCTTGCTCGGGGTTATGAATATTTTTAAGTAAATGTTTTAAGGTTGTGATTCTAATAAACTGGATGTAATTTTAAGGTGGAGATAACATAATTGTTAAAATTACTCCTAACCCAACAGCTTCAGCTACCCCCACCCCTTTTACCACATCACTCATTCAATATCCTTATCAATCTTCGTATCTATCGTAAACATACTTCCCAAATACACAAACTCATCAAATAAGTATTAATAAGTTATCAATAAATGTTTTTTTTTTAATTTTTAATTTTATTAAACTATGAAAATACTCTTTGGAACCGTGGATCGTACAACAAAACAAAATATCATCCAGGTGTTCGAACTCGTAGCAGAGAGCTCGAAATTTCAACGTTTTGTAACCGAAGTCGAATGTTTCATATTTGTTCCCAGTAGGTACGTTTAAATTTATAATATAAATTTAATCCTTTGCTTCCGCCGGCGACCTCGTAGGTCAAGTTGAAGTATACCACATTGTTACTGTTGAAAACTGCATTTCACCGTCTTTAATTCGACCAGTAACAGATTTAAGCGCTGAGATAATACGTAATAATGAAACAAATAAACATTCATATATATTCTAAATATAAGAAAGTTTAGGACAGATCGTGAATTTGAAGGTCTTGAATTTGGAAGTTAGTTGTTACAAAAGCGTTATCAAACCTGACATAAATACGCAAAATATGATAACATTGCCATTATTTTCATAAAAGCTGTTTCGCACATAACAAGCCACCGATAACGTCACGACTACGTTATGTAAATCCACGTCTCCGTCCGAAGCGTGACGTTAAGATTAACAACGCCAAAGCCAAATACCGTTGGTAATGCAATGAAGAAATGAGTTAGTTCAATAATAATATTTTAATTACAATTTATTATAATTTGGGTACTCAACTTTTAAATCATACAAAAAAAAATCATTGTTAGATGCGAAATTATCTAACCACAATATTTTTTTGTGGATATTTTTAGTAAAATGCGTAACAATTCGATCACGTTTAAAATAAAACATTATGGTTCTGCTATTGAGAGCTCCGTTGCATCATGTCTTTCTGTTGTTATGCGACGTTTATAAAAAGGGGGAAAGGTCAAAAAGGATCTACGTCAGGCATGGAAAATTACCTTAACACAGTTTTCTTTTGCCAGTTTTTTAAATATTCTAAAATATAGACGGCCTCATACATAACACTTTGATAACGCTTAGAAAAAAAGGGATTATGGACCTGCCACTGGGAGTTCCCTTGTAAACATGATTACATCTCCGAAATATGCGTTCCCGAAAACACTGGTCTAAGGCAGGCAACTCTTAAAACAACATCATCATCGGCTAACAGGAGGCTGATAGAACCTAAGCGCAAGCCAAATACTGTGTTTGGAGACCGCGCTTTTGTTGTATCGGGGGCTAAGGCTTGGAATAAATTCCCCCTGAATTAAGATGCGTAACAAGGCCAAAAGGATTTCGGTCCAAACTAAAAACTTATCACTTTTATTTATGTAAACAAAGTTATTGTTTTATTTTTGTATTTTTTGTATTTTTT
The DNA here is from genome assembly GCA_022606495.2 of Halesus radiatus. Classification (NCBI taxonomy): domain Eukaryota; kingdom Metazoa; phylum Arthropoda; class Insecta; order Trichoptera; family Limnephilidae; genus Halesus; species Halesus radiatus. Next base: position 62,306 of record JAHDVE020000688.1, read on the forward strand.
ATTTAAGTGATGTAAACAAAGTTATTGTTTTATTTTTTAAATTATAATGTCACATCACCAAGTTACCGCTTCATATTAAAATATAAATACTATTAAACTTATCATAATACGAGGTGTGTTCAAAAGAAAAGGTGAATTTTGAATTTCCGCGGGCTGTGTACATTCGATTATCGATTTTGGTACACATATGTTTATGATATGTAAGCATTATCAGCCATTTTGGATCAGTGGTTTGTTTCTGACAACTGGAAAGGTTAGTCACGTTTTTGTGTGTTCTTCGATTTTTTACTTTAGATTCGTTTTCTGAGGCATCATCAGTCCGATTGAAATGAAATTTTAGATATGCTTTATTTTCTATGTCATCGTCAGCATTTCTACAAAAAATCCAAAAAATTGATTCTTTTTAGAATTTTTTTTTAATAATTGTTAATCCTATGGAGGAATTTCCTAGTTTTGGTCGGAACTTGATAGCCGTTTTCTGGGGCATCATCAGTCCGATTGAAGTGAAATTTTAGATTTGCTTTGTTTTCTATGTCCTTATCAGCATTTCTTCAAAAAATCCTAAAAATCGATGTTTTTCGATTTCATTACAATTTTTTTTTTATTAAATAATCGAAGAAAAAACAAAACGTGACTAACCTTTCCAGTTGTCAAAAACAAACCACTGATCCAAAATGGCTGATGTATAAACGTATAAATTTATTTTGAGCCAATTCAATTTAATATAAAAATCTCGACGGGCTTCAGAAGTACCCTTCCCTCGTCAGGGATATGTTAAAACTAAACTACGATATAAAATAATGATAAATATACATAAATATTCAGGCGTCGGACTGGGAGACGATCAAACGGGAAGGGGTAACTAGGGGTTTTTTTGGTAGAACAAAGCGATTCACTGGAAAAATATGTAAAAGAGGACTATACAATAAAGTTTCTTGGTTATTCAATGTTATTCAATTCAGTGATTCTAAATAATCCAATTTTTTGGCTTTATTATTACGGTGAAGAAATTGAACTCCTGTATCATCTATATATATAAAAATCAATGTAAGTTTGTTTGTGTGTCCTCGATGTTCTCGAAGATCACCGGACCGATTTCGCTGAAAACAGAACAGTTTGTTTTTATTATAGCCGGGAAGGTTTAGAAAGTAGTTTGAATGAAATCCAATATATAAAACTGTTGCTATAACGTTTTAAAATAAGTTAAGTATGAAAAACATTGAACCCGCCATGTTTTATTTAGGTTAGCCCATAGATATAACACTCTGGTTAGCCACAGATTGCATATTCAAAAGAAGAATTTTTTTCGGTAGAATATTTTCAAAATGGAAAACACGAGTAGGTTACCTACTTAAGAACTTTATGATTTAGATATATTTTGAAAAAATAAACATTTGGAATGAAATAAAATATTCAAATGAATGTTTCTTTATTTGGAGATAGTTACTTTCGCTGTCAAATCAATTATTGTACACGAGCAAGGCCGGGTACACATCAGCTAGTAGTATATAAGGATACAAGAGTTCAAATTCTTAGCTGCAAGCGGTAAAATCATCGTCCTTCGTAACTATTAAAAGATTCAATTATTTATTACCAACCGATAGAGATATTTTTTTAGTCAAGCATTTCTATGACTACTGGTTTATAAGTAATGATTTTTTTTCTAAATTCAGAAATTTTTTTGGTGTAAAATTAGGTTTTTGGTTGTTACAGCAGTATTGCTTTCCTGCGACGATATTTACATAGTAAGTCGATGGTTGTAACGTGTAACATATCTTTCAGTTGTCACGCATCGTTTATAAGGAAGAAGTTACAATGGAACTATCGGCGGTAGGGTTATACAATTTATTTTATTATAAAGCCGACTGAAAACGCAAAAACTTTTTACCTGACTGTCATTGGGATTGCTTTAGAAAAGAATACCATTGTGTGGAATGACAGGGGGTGATAGCTTGGTCATTAAAATATAATAAAATTTAATAGTAAAATAGCCCCGATGAAATTCAAGACAAAGCAATTAGCAAAATTAAATACCTCCATTAAAACAAAATTATAGCGGAAACAGTTAAAATATTCAATAGGTGCGCCCAAAAACAAACCAGCTTTCTATAAAATGTATTAATAGACTGGTAATATTAGTACCCCGTGGTAAAAAAGTATTTATCATTAAAAATGGTTAATTAAGAATTCATTGGAACGGTATGTTCTTTTTTACAAAAGCCGTTGTGCTGTACGTATTTTTAGCACACCTGTGGATTTTCCGTAAGAACAAAGTACATTCCAAGCGACACTTGTTCCGAAAGCTTCTAGCCGATGTCGATTGGAGCGCTTACGGTGGTCATCATGAATCAGTAAGCCACTCCGAATTGTTGTAAGATAGTAGCCGGAATATGTATTCACCTTGGGAATGGGTTTTTCGGACGCTGCGCTGGTTTTCCAGAACGTATTCCAAACGATCGGTTTGAAGTGCCTCGTGAGGTGACGTCGATTGGAATGGTCTCCTTTCTGGGAAAATTGCGCATTAACGCGAATCAACGGTTTTTCAAGCTTTCCGTAACTTACTCAGTATATATAATATTATTTAGTTCTAAATATGTATCCTACTTCAAAAGTGAGAAAAATGCGAGAAAACTAATGTTAAGATAAGATTCAAAGCAGGAATATAAATTAGCAAACTTATATTTACACATAAATTTAATACGTCACTTTTACAATCGGGCTTCGCCCGAGAATTAAAACTCTTTATCACTTTAAACAATTAAAATTTATGACGTTGACGTAGACACTGAATATTTAAAAGAGGTGAGTACGTATTTTATAATAGTAAATTAATATTTAAAAGCTCTATAGCTCATGATGATGTGATTTGAAAGCATTTCAACGATTCATACTATTTCAACTATTCGTGAAACCAGAGCACATCGTTCTAGAGTTTTGCCAAGTGAGATATATACACAAAGAGAATTTCCAGTTCATGGCTTATTTTGAATTATTTAAGCGTTAATCAATTAATACCATGAAAAAAATTATTGGTATACAAAAAAAAATAATACTGAAGAACCTATTAAAACTTGTAAATACACCAAATTCAAGTTTAGTTAGGGGCTTTGATAAAACTTATCAAAATTAATAATAATAATAATTGGGTGATTTGTATAGCGTCGCTTTGATAATTGACAGAAGTAATAATAATAATAATCGGATGATTTTTATAGCGCCGTTTTTGTGAAAAATCACCTCAAGGGCGCTGTATTAATTAAAGTGAGTAATGTACGATGTAAGATCAAAAACGATATTTATTTTCTAAGGGGTAAACGTTAAAAGGTAAGGATTAAAATTATCTAGAGTTAGTTGCATGTACGGTTAATAATTGTTCATAAAGTGAAACGAAGTTGTTTTTTTTCAAATGGCAACAGTTATCATCAATGGTCAGAGATTTTCACCATACCAGTGTATTTTAAAAATGAGTTCCAAACATACAACAATGCGACTTGGCAGTTTTCTGAATATCCCAGTGAAGTTAAACATGGAGAAATGCGGGAATATCCAGTAAAAACAAAGACACCTACTGAATTATAATGTATGTATATGTTCGTCTGATTGATAAAACAGACCGATCGCAATGTAGGTATGCTGAGTCTGTTCTAAATATATTTCAATGGAGCCTGCTCGATGGAGTTAGAAGCGTTGATCCCCTCCGCGCCGTGAAACTCGACGCACACGAACGGAACACCAGTTAGTGTGTGGGCTTCATGAAAAGGACTCGTTTTTGTGTAAATCTGCTCGTATGTGGAAGGAGCTACCGGCATCTGTATTTCCTCCCACATTGAATTCTCTTCAAGGCCCGCATTAACAAATCAATTCGTACAGCTCCCTCCTTAACCCGCCTCACAACGTTGCCGAGCTGGGTAGCGATATAGAGCAACTGTACCATATGTGCCCCGAACATGCAGGGGCGATCTTGTGAGGTCTACAAAATATATATATAAATATATATATACATATCGGCAAAAAATATTACGATATTTTTATTTTTATTTTATATGGAAAACCAACAGTTCACATCAATCATTACATATGGTAAATATATTTAAAAAATGAACCAATAATAAGTTTTCACTTAAGTATTTAAATTATTCAATTTTAAAAAAAAAGAAGAAAAGTTACAAGGTTAACCTATGAGGTTAGGATGATGGGAGGGAGGGGAAGGGAAAGAATCTAGTCTGTGTAGAGTAATATGTATTGTGTGAATGTTATTAATTGATTTTTGGTTTGAAATTATAAGGGGCTGAGTTGAATAAGTCGAACTCGCTGTATGAAGTGTTAAAAATGTGTGAAGCGCGTTGAATAAAGGTGTTTTGTTTTGAGTTAGTGTTGCATTGAGGTAGGTTTAGTGTGTGGTTCTGTCTGGTTTGTCTGTTGGGCACTCTTAATTGGATTCGCTCAAGTAATTCAGGGCAATCTATCACAGAGGTGGCTATTTTTTGAAAAAACAGTACGTCTGCGGAATTTCTACGGCTTTCTAGTGACGAAATCGCGGCTGACTCCTCATGACTCAAGTGGGGACGATAGCCCCGAAAATCGAGGTATATATATCAGTATCGCCCTGGTGAAAGACCACCATTCAGAATTGAAACGTTGCTTGAAATGGCTTTCAGCCGTGTTTGGTGACCAGATCTGAATAGCCAGGCATTTCCCCACCTTCCTCCTTCTCTTCTCCTTCCCCACCTCTACACCTTCAGCCTCACAACATTTCCCAATTGGGGATGCCATAGTCTCACTGGCTCCAGACGGTTGGGAGCAGTTGCGGTATTCATGTAAAAAAAATAATATATAGTGACATAAATCCGTGATACAGATACCTAGTTTCCCTAGGCGTTCTAACAAGGGGAAGTGGTAATAATTTGGATATTTAAATATTTATATATGTTGTAAAAACATCCAACATCTATTGCACGCGCAACAAAGCCATTATAAAATTTAACAGCAGTCGCCAAACTATTGCCATTTCGTCAGCATACGTTGTCTGCTAGCGAAATAATACATTATTGCGATGCCATTGAACCTCCGGTGAATGAATCAATAAAAGGGCGCCATCTGCTCGTCTGCCGCGAAGGTTCGAACCAACCAGCCACCATATGATCAGACCCTACCTACAACTATACCTACCACCTACAGGCTACAACATACCTATAGCAGTGCCAGGCTGGGCCGTCAAAGCCTTAATTTGGATACTTCAGTCGTCCCAAAAGTTGGATTCAAATACTGATAATGATAATACGTGGGTAAATATAATATATTCCACATTACTTTTGGACCTACGGATACAGCAGGGGACAAAGCTTTAAAAATTATACATTTTCAAGTTCAATAATAATTTACAGACAAAACTACAACTCTATTAAATAAAATATAGACCAGAACATAGCTAAATTGCATTATATACTCTTTGTCTTTGATTACATCAATGTGACTTTTGATAGCTGTCATCAAATAGAGGTTTTGTTCAGAAATGTGGGAAATATTTCGAAAAACTATTGTTTACAATACTCGAGTCAAAAAAATGCTGAAACCTGAAAATTAACATTCTTAAAACTTGTTATTAATTCATCAGTTTTCCGCAGCGTCACACTAATTGTGCCTCGTTTAAAGTTAGGCATAGGACCAAGAGTTTTTATTAAATTTGATCATTTAAAATTTGCTTAAAATTCAAATAGTCTTGAGAGAATGATACCTCAAAAAAACCTCCATACATTAACAGCCCACCCTAGCTTACAGGGGTTGCTGCAATACCTACTCATACCCTATATTATAATAGTCAAGGGACAGAGTGCCCCCACAACAGCCCACAGCCGGCAGATGGGCTCGTGTAACAAGAACTTGATCATTCATTAATTTTTAGGACGTACCAAAATGCATTAACTACTTACTTAATATACAATCCTATGCTTCTATATTACAAGGTGCATCGAGCCCGCGCAAAAATATGGAATGTTTTATAATTGCAAATAACAGATGCATCCTTTATCCTTTTCGACGGAGTTAAAGATAAGTCAATTAAATTTGTTCGAGTTCTTCAATTAATCATTTGTAATTATAAATATTCCATAATAAATAATGTTAAATATTTAAAAGAATTAATTAATTAAAACAAATTTTGTTTCATATGGTGTACTAAAATAAATCACGTAATTTTATCTTGCTCTGTTGTTATTTGTACCTACGTGATATTTGATTATTTACGCCCTTAATTTCTAAATTGTTATTTTATAATACCTGCTCATGAATATTTTATGTCATTGTTTTAATTTGCATATATATATTATAATAACAGATATACTATGTGGTATATCTGTTATTTTACAATTATATTAGGTTAGGTTAGTTAGTATAAAGCGCACTTGAGGCGAACCTTCACAAAACTGCGCTATAGAAATTTCCTTGCACGACCCCTGCATGCAGCTCGGAATAAATTTATTATTATTATAAATCGTGTTATTCAATTTGTTGTAAGAATATAATTACATAAATTCAAAATGCACACTTAATGCTTAACAATAACAGCGATAGTTTTGTCTATGCGATTGATTATTTGAATTTTCTATGCATACAAAAGTGAATAAGGAAAATACATTGTTATAAACCACAAATATCGTTCACGCTTTCAACTTTTAAAGTTTGAACAGTTTTCAGAACTTATACCGTAACCATTGTCCTGACAAAAGAAAAGTTCGTAACCGGTACAGGACCGGTAATAAGTATGTATTTGTCTTATTTACATTCATGTAACCGTTTTTTACGATCATGAAACATAATATGTAAAATATTATTTGACTGCGGAATACAAAAAAAATGCAATACCAGTTATAAATACGGGCTTCAAAGACAATAAAAAAACAATTAATCGACGGGAATTAAATAATAACAAAGGTTTCGTGATAAACAACTTGATCTACAGCTTTCGTAAAGTAATGAAGAATTCTATCAAATCTGCTACCGAATACAGAACACGAATAATGTTTTACTAAAGTTGTACACAACAAGGAGTATCAATGGAAAGACGTTAAAAAGCGCGGAACTGTGACGTAGATTTAGAGGTTAGGCGGGCAAGAAAGCAACGGATTTTTATAAACAGGAAACAGGTATCTACCTTTTGTGCCTCAACCCAACAAGAAGGTTCCGAAATGGTTCTGGCACTTATAAAACCCATTCAAGTTATCAAGTGCTATTTAGGAACAAAAAGCTACCCCACATTACTTAAAAAGTAACTTGAAAAACAACACAACACACAGATAATATACGAAATGATGGTTATTTCTGTACTTTCCCAGATTTATGATAAAACCGTGGAAAAACGACTTAGAAGTTCGCTCCTATACTATTATTCTGACTACTACTTTACGTAGATACTAAGTCTACTCTAAAAGGGGCACACCGAAGTAAACAAAGGGCGTTAAGTACAAAACACTAAACCTTAGTATTCTATTTATAGTTATACACTAACATTCATATCTTCAACAGTACCTACATGAGTAAAAATGTAAATAAAAGCGACATTCTTAAATATAAATACCAGTTTTTGTTAGTTGAATTAAAGAATTTTAGAGTACAACTGTAAATACGTTTATATTGAAAAATTAAACAACACAGCACACAAAAATAGGGAAAATAGTCATTTGTATTACACCTTCACAGAAAGTGAACTGTGAAAGTACGTTATGGTGGTTTAATACACACTTCTTACTTATTATTTTACGTAATTTGAAAAATAATACACAGAAATGGGGATAGTGGTCATTTGTGTGTGAGTGAGAGAAACAGAGGAAGAGCAGCACTCCAAAAATAGAATATTGGGAATAATATCCATTTGTGTAGGTAGCTGGTAGCTGGAAGAGCGTACCCGCTTTACCGAGAGAATGTTATTCGAAGGGACGGGATGATTAAGTTGGTCGGGTCGGGCCCTTGCCCGATGTCTCGCCTACCCGGCACGGCAAAAAATACTTCATGGGCCCCTCATCGCCCACAACCTACAACACAACACAGAAACACGCAGACATATAACCACACCGCCACACAGTCACAACTAGCAACCAGCAATCACACAGACAGACAAAGAACCGGAATGCAAGCAATAAATAGAAAATAAAATATCATTACCATCAGAAAGTTACATTTTGATTCGTACACTAAAATCACAAGTATTTATCATGTTTAGCGGCACACACTTAAAACACAAGACACTTCGAAACACACTACACAAGATACTCTGTTTATACGTTAGCGCACAACCTTCGTTACAGCAGCAGTCGGTGATACTATATAAAGGATTATATCACAATATTTAATTAATTGTACATTATTACACACAAAGCGATGAGTCTTTAAAGATTAATTTTAAATAAGAACGATCCGAAAAACAGCATTAATACGTGTTGTTGTTTATTTCGAGTTTCGACGTACAACAACAAGCAAGCGCGTCGGTTAGTTAGGTAGTTAGCAGGTCTGTTTGTTCGCTCGCTACAGGCAACGGGCGGCGGGCGGCGGGCGACAGGCCAATGAAACAAACCCGAGCAGACTGGCGGGCTTGACGGGCCGACAGATGTGCAACCCTCGTAGCGTAGCCCCTTCCCTTCCCGCCCTAGCTGTACTACCCGGCTATGGTAGCTAGCTACTACCTACCCGGCTACCCTAGCCGGCCGGCCCCCTCGAGGGGTTCAGGCGGCGAGGGGCACCTGCCTTCTGCCTCCTGCCTTCTGCCTGCGCCTTGTGCATCCACAATCCACACAACCCATAGACCATAATGATCGCGCCCGAATGAAATGCAAGAGCCTCGAATGGGACGGGGATACACAGTACTGAGTACACATCTCTGATGCGTGCATTTGGGGGGCTCCGGCTCGGAGTCGGAGCTACTGGCTGCTGTGTTATCCTGCCTAGTACCTACTAGCACTAGCTACTACCCAGTACCCTCTCTACCTACCACGGAGCGCCCCAACGCGGCTAGACAAAGAGATTCTTTTGTCCACGGAATGTTTCATGCACTCATTCGGTCTGAAACACCGAGTTTACGAATAAATATTATATTATTTATTGCATTTTACGGAAGTCCACATTATAAAGCGTAATTTGACAGAATTACTAGGAACTTGTAATATAATAAGAGCTCATTTCTATTGCGCACTTTTGTGAAGGTTCACCTCGCGCAGTGCTTTTTACACTAACTAACCTAACCTAATATAATTAGAAAATAGCAGACATGCTATAAATATATATATATATATGCAAATTAAAACTATGACTTAAAATATTCATGAGCAGCAGTCTCACTTAGATGAACAATTTGCAATAAACTTAGGTGAGTAAATAATCAAACATAAAGTACAACTAACAAAAGAGAAAGAATATACTCGTACATACTAAATAACATAACCTAAAAAAAGTAATTATAAAATAACAGATATGTTATATGAATGAAAATTAAAAATACGATTTAAAATATTGATAACGTAATGATTATCTTCTTGCTTCATTCACATTCATACATCGTCTCATAGATTCTCTTCTATTATTCCGACTTCTGACATGGCCCGACTCAAGTATTTGATTCACTTGATCGTGCCATGTATTCCTCGGGCGTCCCCGGTTTCTTCTTCCATTTACATTCCCGTCATACATTCTTCTTACACTCCTTTCTTCGTTAATTCGCTCCACATGCCCAAACCATCTAAGCGTCCCTTTCTTAATCTTACTCATTACGCTTACATCAGCCTTGCATTCCTTACGAATTTCAATATTTTTCACACGATCATACATGGTTTTACCACACATTCGTCCCAGAGATCTCATATCTACGGCATTCAGTTTACTTTCATCCTTCTTCTGCCAATTCCATGCCTCACTGCCATACATCAGGGTTGGTATCAGCACTCCATTTTGGACTGCTAGCTTCGCTTCTTTGGACAACTTTTTGTTAGCGCCAACCGCGTTCAGTAGATACTATTATGTATATTAAATATATATACATATTTAATCTAAAAATAACATTTTTACAAAGTCACGGCCACAAGTATCCATTATATAATTTATCAATTATAGTGTGCAGCTGGCTGTTCAGTCAGCAACCATTCGCTGCAGAACTTATTGAAGCACTGCAGCGATTTCGACCTTCGAATAAACAGTGGTATTTCATTCCAAAGTTTTGTCGAGGAATAGCTGTAACTACCCTCAAATTCAGCGGTTCGATGTCTGGGGAGTAAGATAAGATAAAATTTCCCTCACTTCGGGAACGCAGACACGCCCACAACCCACTTCTATCGGTTTATCTCTTCGAAGATTCTAAAACCAACCTACATTACGATCATCGCAAGGGCAACGTACTTCTCAGCCTCTCCTGTCATAAATGTTTACAGACTAAAGTTGTAAAATAATAACTACGTGCATTCGACAATTACAAAAAGGGAATAAATATTTCAGATGAAAGAGAAAGGGAGGTATAACAGTTGGTTCTACTCTCCCCGGGACCCGGGTTCCTAGCTTAGAGTAATAAGTAATAAGGTTCCTAGAGAATTATTTGGTGTCGTCAACCGTAACTATAAAACGTTCACACAATAAAAAAGAAAAGATTGGAATAAATTTTACGAACTAGTTTTACAAGACGGATAAACGTATTCCTTGCTATAACGATAGAACCGTTCAAAGGGGTAAAATAATAATCAACGTACCTAGGTATCTATGAAACCGGTAAACTACCCCTTCCTGCAAATTTTAAGAATGCAGTGAACACGCCAAAGGAATGAAATTCTGTATGTAAAATGATTTTAAAATGGGAATGAATGCCTTATTTTGGCGCCTTCTGAAATCTAAGTAAAAAAATAACAATAACTTCACTATTTTCGACACGGTTATCGTGTTCTAAATCTTTGTATTTTATATTCGTTGAATCGTTTTACACATTCGTTTTTATATATTGCTGTTCTATTGGCACAAGACTGAAAAATAGAATAGCAAATAAAGCGCTTGGAGAATGAATATTTTAATGAAGTAATCCTTGCGTGGCTCAAATAACTTAAATTTTGGCGCCCTTTAAAAGCTCATAGAATTTTTTAATAGCACCTTAGTTATTTTCTGTAGAGTTTTGACTCTTCCGTGTTTGTTCTGCGCTGCATCGTTTCACACATTCGCAAAAAAATGTCCAATATATACGCGCAATAGGCATATCACTTAAGGCGCTTGCAAAAATGGGGGTTGGATTCTCGAACAGATCAAAAATCTAGAATACAAACTTGACAAAATCGGTGGCACCAACAAGCCGTTCCATTGCTTACTTTATCGTATCGTACCTCCAAGAATCCAAATTAATAAACAGTGTATATGAAATGGACTTACCCTTGTTCGAAATAAGGAATTTCTGTTGTTATAGACAGTGTCACGTGACAGACTTTACAGTGGACGGAACAATGCGATCTACCTGGGCCCGGTACGAACAGTTAGTGAAGGTATTGTACTAAGCCGGAAAGGGGTCAAGCATTACTGGGAAGTTGAAACAGTAGCGCTGTTGAAAGAATTTCTATTATTGAGAGAAGCAGTACTAAATTGTTCAGGTTCCAAAAGTGAATGTAAGTAAGGGATTATCTCTGAGAAATCAGCCTACGAAAAAACCTAAATAGTGCTCAGCAATTAATTATTAATTGTTATTGCGGTTAAAGGTCTATTCACATCTACCAGCACCGCGAAGAGCGGAACAGTGCAGTACAGACACAGCACAGACGCGAGTACGGCTGTCAACTGAGCATTAAATTCCCTGACCAGTACAGACACAGCACAGACGCGAGTACGGCTGTCAACTGAGCATTAAATTCCCTGACCAATTCAATCAATTTATCCATCTTCTCGGTTTCAGCAATATCTGCGTCTGATGACGCCAACTGACGAAGATGACGGTGCTAACGGTATGTGTTCGTACTAACTGCTCAGGCGCAGACGTCAAAGCGGCCATCAGCACGTCAAAATATTCTGTCCGACAATCTCGGCCGGTGCTGGTCCGTGTACGCGCGGATACGTTAAGCTTAAGTACGCCGTAATATGATGAATGTGTTCATAGATAATGAATGTTGTCGTGTCTGTACTGTACTGTTCTGTACTGCGCGGTGTTGGTAGATGTGAATAGACATTAATTAGTAGAATGTGCTTAACAAATTTCGAACGTGATTTGTCACAAAAAACGGCGATATAAAAATCATCCGATTATTATCATAGATATTTAAAAAGTAACATATATGAAACATCGCATATGAAAGAATAGATACCCGCTAACAAGAGTGAAATTATTTCGTAAAGTAATTAGTTATTACATATCCCAGAACATGGTTTCGGAATAAACGAAATATGGTTGTCATCTAGAAAATAATAAATAATGAGACGGATTTGGGTAGCTGTAGCTCAGTGGATTAGAGCGCAAGGTCCCGGATAGACCATGAGGTCCCAGGTTCGAGTCCCAATTAATACCGATACATTTTTGTTTTCTGTGTCTTCTTGGTTTCATGTTTCATTTTAAGAGTTTTTAATATTATCTTCAATGATTAAAAATGAATTACAAAGAGTTTTATAAGCTACAATATATTATTCCAAAATCGACTAATAAATATTGTTAAAATTGTGTTACCCATTTTTTAATTTATCATGTCACATCACAAAATATAACATTTATGAAAATATAGGTCAATATTACATATCATGTAGATAAATTAATCGTTCGCCAACAAAGACAATGTAGATTGGAGGGTCCTATGGATCAGTCCCCCCCCGGCCTCCGTCCTCACCCACCGCCCAACTTCACATAACTCCTATCATTTGTATTACCGTCTTGCAATATATCGTAAGGAATAAATACAGTTAGCTTCTTTTTTTTCTCAATGTAACATGTATGAAAACTTAGACCAAGCCGTATTTAGTTTTGATAATTTAACTGCATCTCTCTATATGGTCTATAAATAATGTGTAATGATAGCCTGTCCAAAAAAAATATCATAGATGTAATATAGAAATAATGTAAGAATAGGAAGTAAAAATCATCCGATTATTATTATTATTCCATGTCTTATTGGCCTCCACACGACAGGTTTGTCCGATACTGACTAAAGCCACCGCGTCGAAAGGATCCACCATCCGGTCGTCCATTCCTAAAGTCAACCATACCGACTTTAGAAAACGATGACCGGATAGTCGAACCTTTCGACGCGGTGACTTTTGTCAGTATCGGGTAAACCAGTCGTGTGCGAGGGCCATTACTGGGGCGTTCCAGACTTCTTCATTCAAAGAAAAATATACTCTATAACATTCCCATATTATCGTCAATTGGCGGTTGGAAATAGGTCAAATCAAAAGCAAGTAAAAATTATTATTTCATTAATTACAAATTATCTAGGTGACAAAATACATAAGTATCGTATTTATTTCAGAGTAGATAATTTTCTCTAAATTTTTTTTTTTTTTAAATTATACACGTAATTTATAGCTATAACTTCTACCGAAAATCTACATATATAAATAAATCAATGTAAGTTTGTTTGTTTATCCTCGATGTTCTCGAAAATCACTGTACCGGTTTCGCTGAAAATGGCAGTTTGTTTTTATTAGTGCCGGGAAGGTTTAGAAAGTAGTTTGAAATCCAAAATGTAAAACTGTTGCTATAACGTTTTAAAATTAGTATGAAAAACATTGAACCCGCCATGTTTTATTTAGGTTAGCCCATAGATATAACACTCCGGTTAGCCACAGATTGCATATTCAAAAGAAGAAGTTCTTTTTAAGGTAGAATATTTTCTTAATGAAAAACACGAGTACGTACCTACTTAAAACTTTATGTTTTAGACATATTTTGAAAAAATAAACGTTTGGAAAGAAATAAAATATTCAAATGAATGTTTCTTTATTTTGAGATAGTTACTTTCGCTGTCAAATCAATTACTGTAAACGAGCATGGCCGGGTACACATCAGCTAGTGCATTATAAATTTTTAAAGGTCCGGAAAAAAGATTTTTTTTTCTAAGTGCTAGAAAATATGACATATGTGAGAGGGGATAGTCTTTTGCGAATGCGAGCATTATCGTAGAAGAAGAATAGTTATTAGATATCATAAGTGTGTGTTAGTAAGTAGTCAAAAACAACATAATCAATAAAAATTGTAATGTTACCAAATTAGGTCGCAAACGAATTACTCAAACATTAAAAAATATCATCGCTACGTAAATTTGAAGGAGGGGAGGTTCCATTCAAAATAACCTAGCCAACCGTGACGATTTATCCCTCCATTGTACACGAACATGAGCTTTGTTGTAAAAAAAATGCCGTTTCTATACGTTCCCCTAAAATACTCCAAATGATTGTACGTAAGGTGTTAAATTTTTTTTTGGAAAACCAAAATGTATAGCGGTCATGAAATGTTCGTAAGAAATGTGTAATAAATAAAACCCTATTTTTTTAATGGAGTACAATTCAGAGAATTCACGAATTCAGTCTAACAAGTGAATTATTATCGAAACGTCTGGGTGATAATATGAAATTCAAATAAAAACATAAGTTTTTTAAATGAAATTTGTAACAAATCAAATACAAAAAAATTATTAAGTTTATACGAAAACGCTGAATGTCAAAAGTTCACGTGAGGTAGTCGACCGGTGGAAGTCATACAGGTCGAGTTCTAATCTCACAGTGGAAACCAACTTATTGAAAATATATAATAAGTTATGCTACGTGGCAGAGCGGGGAGCTCTTTGATTCTATACCATTGGCTTTTAGGTGATGTTTTACTTAAACGGCAAATAAGAATATAATAAGCATTTTTTTTTATTACAACTTAAAATCCGTGTGGCATGGTTAACTTAAAAAAATCATATTATTTCATTCTTTCTTAATGCAAAAAGTCGAAAATTTTATTTATATCGTATTGTTCATTTCGTTTGTAATATTATGTAGGTGCTAAACATCTTAGTTTCATTTAAAGGTACGTAATATGTCTAGAATACGTTATATGTTTATACATTTTATTTACGACTGTTTGCTTCCTAAATAGTAGGTAAAAGATGAGCTTAAACATTATGAAATTTTAACAGCTTTCTAGGTCAACACAATATTTTTTCAGATGGCTACGGCATTTCCATTGTGAGCTAAGGAGGTGTAAAACATAAATTTGAATGCAAAATGAAGAAAATATGCCATATTCTTTGTTACACATTTTTCACTTGGAAAACAATGCCGGAATAAGGGTGCCTAAAGCCGTGTACTAAAACTACTGATATACAATAGAATTTTATATTTTATTTTATAAAACGATTACAGTAAAGATAAAAAAAAAATGAAAGTGTTCCAGGGGTGTAGCAGGAATTAGGGATTGGGGAATAAAAATAATTAACAATCATTGTGACGGTTCACTGAAAGGAAACGTCGGGGTCAGAACGCACTGTACAGTACACATACGAGTATTACGGCGTAGAAAAGGGTGTGTAAAAAGGATAAAATAATTACAAAGGGTGGAAAAGGGACGGGGGGAGTTGAGTCAAACTTCGAATCATCCATTGATGTCATCAATCAAACGAAAAGTGTGCTTTTGAGTTTGTTTTCCAAACTGCTGATCTAGAATCTTAACATCAAAACCACACAACTTGGACATGGGGTTGAAATCAGTAACTTAGTAAACATACCAACTTGGCCGTTCACTTTGGAATATTTAAGACGTAGATCTGTCATTTCCATAAGATAAGACTTGGCAAGTATTCTCAATCATTCAGATGAATTAATTTCCATATTCTCGTCAAACGTTCATAATTACAGTAATAGGTACCTACATAATTACCCCATTAAAGTCTCGATCACAGGTGGGGGTTTCAACACTGCTATTTGAACGGTAGCATCGAAATAGTAACGTGTGATAAAGTATTCGCTGAGAGTAACACAATTCGCAGCTTTCAAATATTGGCGCGATTCGATTAGAACATCTTCAATTTTGATCGAGAGGAACGCGCGATTTTGGCGATCACGTGACCTAATTACCAATCATATAGATGTTACAACGTAGCTATTAATGGCATGCTTTTGACACGATTTTGAAAGAAAAAGCTTTGGGAAAGGATGAAACAAAAGTGAAAAATGTTAACGGAAAGATTTTTTTGGGTTTTTCAGGTAACTGGTGTTGTCCCTCTCGCCGTAAGCGGATTGACGTTTAAAATGGGGATTTTGTCCCTCTCGCCGTAAGCGGATTGACGTTTAAAATGGGGATTTTGTCCCTCTCGCCGTAAGCGGATTGACGTTTAAAATGGGGATTTTGTCCCTCTCGCCGTAAGCGGATTGACGTTTAAAATGGGGATTTTGTCCCTCTCGCCATACGCGGATTGACGTTTAAAATGGGGATTTTGTCCCTCTCGCCATAAGCGGATTGACGTTTAAAATGGGGATTTTGATAATCTAATATAGTGCAAAAAGAAAGAAAGAAAGAGAAAAACAAAGCATTATTACAAGTTTCTGTTCCTACTTTATCCTTACCTAAACATTATACAATTTTTGTCAAACTTCATTGAATCTTTATTACAGGTTTTACTCCATTGCTACATCAACAGAGTTTTGTTTTTATTTTATTTTATTATATTATATTAACTAACCAAAAGAGGCCTCGAGGAAAATAAATTCTCTGAGGGCCTATGCCTTATCTTTGGGGATACTGTGTGGAGGGTCTTTTTGAGGAAAGGAAGGAGTGAACCTGGATCTTGAAGGGACCCACATTGTAGGAAGGAGGAAACACATTAGTCGGAAATCATTCTACAATCGAGCTGCTGATCTCAAGAACTAGATACGACCCGTTCTCATATTACAAATGTCAACCGAGTACAAATGTTGGGCGCGCGTTTGGCGCGTTTCCCAATTGTGAACCGGTGCCGAAGGAATTAACGACGATAGTGTCTCGAAGCATCAACCATTGAAATATCGGTAGAACAAGGACAGCATTCCCACCTAACGCCTGTACTCTATTGCAATCCGTTTGGTAAGATAGGGGAATTTATCAAACGGACCGACTGTTTCCGCACAGTCAAGGATATTTTTCAGGTATTTTGGGATGGGTTTATTCTATGTATATCATTTTACTGGATTTTTTAAATTATCTATGTAAATGGCAGATATATGATCAAACCCATGATTTAACATTGGCTTCTCGGGTGTTTGGAACAACAAGGGTCTATCTGATGCGATAATGGGATCTAGAGAATACAACTTTAAAGTTCAATATCGCGTAATATTCCCGAGTCGGATAGAACGTTGTTGGTTCAAGGGCTTACAACAGAGCTCTCAGCGGCAGAACAATAATTTCGATATCCGCGATTTCGCCATCCGCGCCGCATTGCAGGAACCCTAACCCCGCGAATATCGAGGTAATACAATAAATGTTCACGAAACATATACGACCATCCGATAACAAATTTCGACAAAATACCCATATAATATTGCAAATAATAATTTTGCCATCAAATTAGAACAGATTGAATGCATTATTATCTTTACCAAAATTATTCTCGGCAATGAATCAGGTCGATGATGAATTAATAACAAAGATCCGAGTTCTCCATTTCGGTGTGTTTGTACGATAAAGCGAATGCAGTTTCCACAGAACAAAAAACACAGAGAGGAAATAAATGTTAGAGGGGTGCTCAAATAAAATGGAAACATTCAAAAAGTGCGTAAGTAAAAATATAGCGCCTATTATGGAGAAAGGGGTGAACTGTACATTTAATGTATGGATTTGAACTATTCTGATGATTTGATACGATACTATTAGGTGCACACACATAGTTAGGTTAGGTTAGATTACTCCTATCCAGATGCGACCGTTACACCAGGGGGTACTATAATTTGGGGACTTTTAATACCTGCTCTGAGGATGGGAAGGAGTTGGGAAGATTTTTTTAAAAATAATTTCTTCAAACGATTGGTTTTCACTTTGTGGCGTCAATATTAATAAACGAATGAAATAATATACTACTATTAATATTTTAATTTATTTATATTAGTAAAGTGGTAAATACAAAGTATTATTTAATTCATTTATTTTTTTCTTCTTCAAGGTACATAGAATACTAAAAAACAATGACAAGTTTAGACAAATAATAAAAATATGGTATTTTAAATAAATCAGGGGTCTATAAATTAATTTGTTTTCATTGTACATTTTTATATGGGAAAGAAAGACAAATATGAAACACGCGAGAGAGAGGGTTGAGATTGCAATATTGCTGTTCATGTTTCTAATTGTCTTTATGGTGTGGTTCTTACATTGAGAAATCAGCTGGTATACAGTATACATAGCATCCTTTTCACAAATGTAATGATATAATCATTTTCTTTTATTGAATTAACACGATCAGAATTTTTGACAGATGGTAGGCAAAAGATCGAGGCACTTTAGAAAATGGGCACGATTTTGAGCAGCTGTGCCAATTTTAGAATAATCATTTATCAATGCTCGCTCTGGCAGCTGTAGGGCCATTTCTGTTAGTTTTATCAGAATTTAAAACCATTATCACAACACCCAGAGCTGGCAGCACCATTATTAAACGAAACAGTGTAACACTGGGTAATCGCCTAATTGGCCAGATATGAAGTAAATATAATATGAGGAGTACCTCCAAAAAAGAGAGAAGCAACAACTGGGAAGATGCGGTGAAACTGGTTGGCGAGTAATAAATCTTATATTAAAAAAAAAAACATTTTACAAAAAAATAATGGGAACAAAGATTATCATGATAAATTTGACGACAATTCTGGTTCGTCGCTCCTAACAACGTATCGAACACTTATATAAAGTCAAATAATACTATATCCCTTTTTACTATCGCCGTTCAACATTGGATATTTGAAAGGGGACGAGCTTTTATAAAGACTATATGAGTTCCAAACACTGTAAAAAAAAAACATAAAAAAATCTTTCATTCATTTTATTTTCATTATATTTTAAATAATTAACGTCGTTTATGACAACGTGACCATAAATATTACACTCTACTTCTACTAGATGGGAACGATGATTAACTAGCATTATTAATTTTAAAATACGCAGTGTTTTTCTTTTTCTACTTATTTAATAGGGATAATATACATATATAAGAGAATGTATGAGGCGTTGTATGAATGTGAATGAAGCAAGAAGTGTATGCCAAGATCGAGTTGTTTGGCGGTCCGTCCTCTCTGCCTACCCCTGCGGGGAAACGGCGTGATGGTTAGTTAGTTAGTTAGTTAATATACATCCACGTGTTTTAATCTTACTTTATTAATATGATTTAAATACAATTTTCTATAAAATATCCTGTTTCATCTCATATCACTAGCTCTTCAGTGGGTGGTGTTTTTATTTTCATTTTGATCAAATAATTTAAACATTTTTTTTATTTTATTTACATATTATTTTTGTTTCTACATATCGACTGTTAATAGATAACACCATTTAAGCCACAAAGTGAACACTTTACGGGAGACGATAAAAATAAATATTTTACCATTCGTAAAACTAATTTTAAATCGTGATTTTTATTCAAGAATGGAGTTTTTTTTTAAGTGTTGTAAAATATTGCATTTCTATTTATAATATTACGAGAAGTGAGATTTAAATCATTTTAAAGCGAGGTTAAATTTATTTTGTTTATATGTTTTTTTTTGGCGCAATTTTTAGTATGAAAAATACCCCTTTCAACTAAAATAATTGTAGCATATTTTCAAACTGACACCAAAAAGTGACAATCCCATAAATTATGGCGTAAGGGGTTTTACCTATTTACAGTCGATACTATAATAGGTTTTATGGTTATTATATTAAATAATTTAGTAATGACTTTTATTATACGGGCATGAGTTTTGTACGTCACTAGTAAGTAAATTGTAATATGTATGGAAAAAGTAAAATAATTGTTAAAAAAATGCGTAAGTCTAAATCATTTAGTGTTTGAGTTGCAAAGACAATATTTCCATGCTTTGTTGTTCTTTGTCCTGTGGCAAGTAAGTACGTAATAACGGCGTTAGAGAGGCAGTTTTCGGAAGGGGTGCCACGGCATATGAATATCAGAAGGGTTGGTTGCTCGCCGCTCGGGTGGTTGGTTGATTCTGCGCTAGCTGCCTATGTGCGGTGTGTGCGAATAGGGCGCTATGGTAGACGTGATTAGTTTAGATGCAGCTGCGCGATTGGTGATGTATGAACTGTAAGCGCACAGAATGATAGGGGGTAAACAGAAATATAAAAACCAAATATAATTATATATGAACTGGTTGTTGCTATGCCAGGTTTAACCCAGTTTCAACAACAAAAAATAATACGTTTCACGATTTTTCAAAGCCTCATAGCACAACAAAAATGGATAGCACAAAGCTTCGTAGTATAAAGAAAATAAAAATTGTCTTGAATAAATATCTCCAGAGCTCTTACTGGAAATAGCGTTGCGAGTTGAACATAGTTCAGTTGAGCCAGAAATACAAAATCTGTGCAAATTTCATGACGCCAGATAGTAACGTTCGAGAATTTTCGCTGCTTCCGATATATAAAGAGATTTCTGTTTCATAGTTAGATAATAAGTGTAACTATTAATTTTCTGAATATATTTCCTGACAGATAAACATATTTTCTGTTTTATATTTAACTACCTGAAGTACCCGGCGTTGCCCCTACCAGTACCCCTAATCCTACCCCTACCCCTACCGCTACCTCTACCTCTACCTCTACCTCTACCTCTACCTCTACCTCTACCTCTACCTCTACCTCTACCTCTACCTCTACCTCTACCTCTACCTCTACCTCTACCTCTACCTCTACCTCTACCTCTACCTCTACCTCTACCTCTGCCTACCCTGCCTGCCTGCCCTACTACTGCCCTACCCCTGCCCTGCCCTGCCCCCACCCTGCCCCCACCCTCTCTGCCCCTACCCTACCCCCACTGCCTACTACCCCCTCCTACCCCACCCTACCTACTACTGCCTACTGCCACTGCCTACCCCTACCCCTACCCCTACCCCTACCCCTACTCCTACTCCTAACCACAGCCAGGAGTACGCACCTGATCATCACCTTACAAGCTATATAAAAAAACATAATAAACAACATAATAAACAACATAATAAATAACATATAAAAAAGATCACATTAAAAGTCACGATATACTCCTGAACCCCCTAATACGCATATACTTAATACGCACATAAAAATAATAACGAAGGGGGGCAGGCGCAATACGCCTTACGCCGCCGATCGCCGAAAAGTGTGTTCCCCAAGCTCGTGCTTTGATCGAGCACGCGTCTCTTTAGCAAACGCTACTCAGACAAAAAGAAAATTACATAATGGAATATATTTAACAATAAACGGAGCGTTATGCCGTATTAGCGCGTAATTAAATGGGGAAGAAAATAAGTACTCGGTTCCCACACTCCACGTATAGGCATACTGCTGATAGATCCATTGTAACCTCTTCTTCTTCCTGATTAAAGGTTAGCATTAAAAAATACACACTTTGTAGTATGCTAAAGCTAGAAATACTACTATAATGATTTATCTTTAAATTGTATAAGGATAATTAGGAAAATTCGTAAAGTTTCTAGTGAAACAAGTTCTTAGACTGTTAACTTGTTCTATATGAAAAACGTACCTACTGAAATTTTAGATGAAACCGTTTTTTAAACTTCACCTATTACTATAGTATTATAATTTAAAAAATTACTACAAATTGAGGATTTTTATCAGTAGAACTACCCGTACAGAATTTATATTGCAGTATTGCTTGATTTAGCAGACTACAAACTAACGTTTAAGGCCATTTTTAGTGATGAACCTTCGTAAGGGCCAGCACTCAAAAATGGCCCTACACAACACTTTGCAGCTTGCTAACTCAAGCAATACTACAAATGATTAATCTGTAAATTCTAGACGCGGAGTTAGGAAAATGTATAAGGTTTCAAAAGACGAAAATTAATTTTAAAAAAAACTTAAATTATATGACATACGTCTCAAAATATTCGAAAATGGGTGCAGTTTGAAAACCAGTGAAAGCAATTATGAACGTTTTATCTAAAATTCCAACACGTTACCGTATTTGGAAACCTAACGTATTATACCAATTTTACCAGTATAGAATTAACACATAAAACATTCATAACATTTTTTGAGTTAGCAAATTGCATATTTTTAGGTGCCGATCGTTAACGATGAATTTAATAGAAGAGGTAGAACAATATAAATTCTTTAGCTAAATCTGGCTATTCACATCTAGTCTATTATCTAAATCTATTCACGGCCTCCATGGTCGGGGGGTGAGGCTCTCGACTACGAATCCGAAGGTCGCGGGTTCAAATCCCGGCGTGCGCAAGTAGTTTGTATTTAATTAATTTGTGTTGTTTCACAATTAATTAATTTAAAAATAATGTATAAATTATATTTGCGCACGTTCCAGAGTGGAAGATACTCTCAGTATCGCCCTAGTGAAATACCACTATTCAGAATTGAAACGTTGCTTGAAATGGCTTTTAGCCGTGTTTGGTGACCAGATCTGAATAGCCAGGTATTCCCCACCTTCCTCTTCCTTTTCCCCTTCTCCTTCCCCTCCCCAAAACCTTCAGCATCACAACATTCCCCAATTGGGAATGACGTAGTCTCACTGGCTCCAGACGGTTAGGAGCTGTTGGGACTTTTGTGCGCTATTCATATAATTTATTTTTTTTAAAGTAATTAAAAAAGGTTAAAGTTAATTTAACCAATGTTTTCATTCTGAATGGTGGCGACTGGCGATAGATACTAAGGGATATATACACCATGTAACAAGTTGCAAATCGATATCGGGTCTCTCCAAGACCTAGGTTCACTACTTCATCTCATTGAAGAACCCCTCGCAGAGCATCCTCAAAGATATTTTAAAAGGTAGACCCTGTGTAAATTACAGTGAATACATTATCACGTTTTGGGTAAAATACATGTAGGTATACAAAATTACAGGTAGACGGTAATGTTCCAAAGTTCAAACTACACAGTTGCAAAAGAAAAAATATTGAAAATAACAAAACTCGCTTCTTTTGTGTTTCCAGTATTGTGAAATGTCCCAACGCCATTAATTATTTGTACAAATGAACAAAAATTTGGAAAACTTTCAAAACGATTCTTTGTTTCAAAGTTCTCGGAAATGTCTAAAACTCCTCAAAAACAAATAACAAAACAAAGTTTGGTAAATTAAAAGAAAACCCATTAGCTTTCCCGAGTAACCGTTCCCATCAAATACAATTAAATGGCTTGAAATTAACGACGACGTGGGCAGCATTAATGACATTTAAATTAAGAACATTATTCATTTCGAATTCAAAACATTCATTCGAAATTGGAACTGCGATAAAACAAATGGGCCAATGATCAAGACGCCATTTGTCAAAACTAATTAGGAACAGTTCGTGCGAACAATATTATAATACATCGATATTTTTTTACTTCGAAAAGTTCAAATCGCTATGCATTGCCAAGTTCATGCAATTTTTTTTTTAAATTTAATGTAAATCAAATTTAAAAATGTTATTATTAAGTTCTGCAAGTATTTTTAGTTTTTATTATTGTGACAGCTGTTTCGGGGTTAAAGGCCATTTTCAAACGTCGGTTAATCCACATTGTGACGACTTATTTATATGATTTTATTCACTCCACCCCATTCTAATTTGGACGGTCTTTTAAAAATAATGATTTATTATCGGTAAAACCGATTTAGTTAGAAAATAATTAAAATTATTTATTCTGTGTGGTTTTTACGTTTATAATGTGTTTGCCGGTATTTAACTGATAATGCTTTCTTAATTGATTTATTTAAATGTTTTATATTGTTTTGATAATGTGAAAATACTGAGAAGCGGTGAATAAATAATTTTCCTTACCTTATTGAATAATTTTATATTAGGATCATTAGTTCGATTATTAATTTCTAATTGTTCAAGTAAATTTAATCTAAGGCCCTTTCTTTCTATATGTAAGGGTTTAGGCCCGTTGTTTTTGCAAGCGGGAAGTGATTTATATATGGTATTTACGGGACCAACCCAAAAAGCACGACTTTTAAAAGTATTTCTTGAAATATATTTATGTATATATTTTTTTTAAATTTTGTATGAACATTATTTGTTTTTGTGTTTAATTCGTACAACTCCATTTAATTATTTTTAAATTTGATGTCAATCAAATTTAATAATGTTGTAAAAGTGATATATTGACAAGACCTGCTAGTTTTCTTACAATAATAATACGAACTTTATATAGCGCCGTTTATTGATTCAATTACCTCAAAGGTGCTTTACGTTGATATCATGGGTAGTAAGTACAACGCACTAAACGGTTCACTGGAAAAATATCTAAGGGAGCACGATAACTGAATTAATATTCAGGGATTTTAGAATTTCCAATGCTTCTAAATTATATTTTAGACATTTTTCCAGTGAATCGCTTTGTTCCTCCGAAAAACCCCCAAATTACTCCTTTCCCTTTGGTCGGCTCCCACTCCAAAACCTAAATATTCATGTTTGTCTTTATCATTATTTCGTATCTTATAGTTAAGTCTTAATATATTCCTGGCGAAGGAAGGGTACTTCCGAAACCGGTCGATTATTATATTAAAATAGAAGTGATTCAAAACAAATGTATGCGTTTATACTATAACTATGACAAGCCACAAAGTAGATGCTTTTTACGAATACGAAATGTATTCATTTAAATATGTATTCATATAAAGGAACTTAAGTGGTGTAAAATAAATTTTATTTATTTATTTGTTTTATTTAGTACAGAATATACACATGCAATAGTTTTTAAAAAATGCTTTGACTGCCCAATTAGGAGGATATCCCGTTTTAGGACAGTAAATTATTATGTTTAGATTTTTTTACTTATGACGACTGGTTATATCCTAAATAAAACTAAAAAAATGAATATTTAACTATCAAGTCATATATGGTGGGTGCAATTCTAGAGTGGTCCAAGTCTAAACATATGATTTCAGTTATTATTTGTGAAATCTAATTTCAAACCTGCAAACTATATAAGTAACAAAGATTTTGGCTATTTTAGTATACTCGTTATGTGTATTTACGCCCATCGATTTCCTTATTGGTAAGAAAACGCTGTCACTAACAGATTTGAAGGTTTGAAACGATTTCAACAATAATAACAAAAACATCATTTTGGAGCTGGACCATTTTAGAATTGCAATAATACAATGTGTAGATGGTCCACATTTTACAATAATTTGTCAATAATAAAGCGTTGAAATCTCGGGGGAAATGACCGGTAAGCAGTGGCGTGCACTGCTCTATGACAAACTGTAGGATGTGTGTAGTTTTTCGTCTTCGGGTATGAATTGTAGATTGAATATTTGAAAACAACTATTTTATTATCATATTCCGCTGATTATTATGGCCAACTGGATGAATGAGCGCACAAGTTCCTTACTAAATTCATGGAAAAATACGTTTTAATTAAAAACTTGCCTCCTTATTTAATTTTTCAAAAATTTCTTCTTATGGTTAATTTTTCTTAGGGTAGGCACAGCGTTTCAGCCTTTATAGACTGCACGCTACTGCTAATAAGAATAGTTCAATAAAAGCAACTGGAAACATCTACAAAAGATAATATTCTGGGATATCAGAAAAGTAAAGCGCAAAAAACGAGAAGAAATAACAGACATTACCGTGACAAATCCTTATGCCTGAAAGCAAAACCGATAAAGAGATTTCGAAAATAAACAAATGGAAAATGAAATCCACCTTCCCTCCGCCGCGCCCGAGAACAAATCAGTAAAAACAATTTGCAAAGTAAACATAAAGATCAATAGCGTATTGTCCTAATAATAAAAAAAGTCTTTATCTCCTTCAGATGCTGCGATCTGGGTTTTTATAGGATCCTTCGCCAATAAAATATTACGGCTCTATGCTCAATCTGAATTTCAATTCCAAGATAAATTAAAATATTGGAAAAAATATGGCATGTTCACAGAGACGTTTATTATTTAGAGAGGTATATACTTTCCAGTATCGCCCTGGTGAAAGACCACCATTCAGAATCGAAACGTTGCTTGAAATGGTTTAAATCGTGTTCGGTGACCGAAACTGAATATCCAGGTGATTTCCAAGCTTCATCTTTCCCATCTATTTTCCTTCCCCACTCCCATCAGCCTCTCAGCACACCCAAAATGCAATTGAGAGCCGTTGGAACTCTTGTGCAGTGTTTGCATTAAAAAAAGTATAGACCACACAGACAATTTTTATAACACCGCTTGGTAAATAACTTAACCCCATAGTTATGCAATATAGTTGTGAATGACGAATACTTGGAGCAGGTCGATGAGTTTGTATATTTGGGAAGTAAGTGTACGAGAGATGGAAAGACTGATAGGGATATTGAAAGAAGGGTGAATGCAGGAAACTCCATTAATGGAGGACTGAACGCGGTTGGCGCTAGCTAAAAGTTGTCCAAAGAAGCGAAGCTAGCAGTCCACGATGGAGTGCTGATACCAACCCTGATGTGTGGCAGTGAGGCATGGAATTGGCAGAGGAAGGATGAAAGTAAACTGGATGCCGTAGAAATGAGATCTCTGAGACAAATGTGTGGTAAAACCATGTATGATCGGGTGAAAAATATTGAAAATCGTAAAGAATGCAAGGCGTAAAGAATGCAAGCGTAATTAGTAAGATTAAGAAAGGAACGCTTCGATGGTTTGATGGAATGAACGAAGAAGGGAGTGTAAGAAGAATGTATGACGCGAATGTGGATGGAAGAAGAAGCCGGGGACGTCCGAGTAAGACATGACATGATCAAGTGAATCAAATACTTGAGTCGGGCCATGTCAGAAGTCGGAATAATAGAAGAGAATGTATGAGACGATGTATGATTGTGAATGAAGTAAGAAGTGTATACCAAGATTGAGTTGTTTGGCGGTCCGTCCTCTCTGCATACCCCTGCGGGGAAACGGCGTGATGGTTAGTTAGTTAATTAGTTAGTTAGTTAGTTACCCGTTATAAAAAAGGTAAAATAAATAATTTTTATTAACGAGACCCCAATTTATATTTCAGAAAAACGTTGAATATTATTAATGATAATTACCCTTGAATATTTCCCTACTTAAGTGTTCTATTCCATTATTTAACTAAAGGTCATTAAGGAGGGCCATTGGCAATTTTTAGTTTAAACATTGAAGAAAATAATATTAACATAACCTAAATGAAAGATGAAACCGAAAAAAAAAACAGAAAAAAAAAAGATTTCAGTCGCATCTGGGACTCGAACTCAGGACCTCTGCCTATCTGGGGTAACCGCTTAACCAACTTAGCTAATGAGTTCAGTTCAATTTATGTCATCTTCATCGATATCATATCTCAAATTCAAGATTTATCAAAATAATTTTCCATTTTTAAGATTAATTAAAATTTGTTGTTTTTTTCCGGTTTCATCTTTCATTTAGGTTATGTTAATATTATTTTCTTCAATGATTAAATATTACAATGAGGTTTTTAAATCTCAATAAAAATAATTAATAATTAAAAATTGAATTTCTAGTTTATTTTGGGAGAAGCGGGATTTTATCCAGTATAAATAATGAAAGTGGAGTTATGTATAGAATTTAAAAATGTTAATGTGTCACTCATATTTCGCAAAAAATTCTTAATTTCGTAAAATGTATTTCACCATTCGCAGCTGACCGAAACGCATCTATGGCCATTACAATGGCAATACGCGAATCTAGTTTCAAGTATGCACAGCATAGAGCTCAATGTTGTGTGGATTTGCCAATATTAGGCAGCCAAATATTATTTTGTGAAATAATTCAACAGACCAATTTCGATTAGTCAATACTACGAATCGTTTACATAAATTGAACCGTTTCAAAATAATACATTTTTTCATTAGAAAATTATGAACGCATGTAGAAAACAAGTTTTTTTAAAATACCGCTTTATAGTTAATATCATTTGTAAAATATTCCCTTGATCAATATTTTACTTTCTTACAAAATTCTTCACAAAATAAATAAAAACAGCTTTTTGCGCTTATAACAAATATTTCTAGAATCCGCTTGCCAAGAGAATTTTATGCCCATCACCTATATTTGTGGTGACATAAGACACACATCTTTTAGCAATTATTTTATCTTATATATTCCTCTTAATAAAGATTTCTTTTACAAATATAAATATGCCACACACGAGCGTACTGCACATACAAATCACAGTGGATCTCCATACTGTGCTGGGTGGGCAAAGGCAAACGGCAAATCCGTCGCGTTTCCGTAGAAACGCCGGATATTAAAATCGAATAAAAGAATAAATTGAAATCGTCGATCACTTCAGCGCAAAAGTGAGAGAAAGTAACCGAATGAATAGAGGAATTAGGAAGAAGAATTGGATGGAAATACTTACCGACTTTTATCTGGAATGAACACTGAAGTTCAAATAAATGTAATATTTGAAAAGATTTTTCAAAGTTTTAACTAGTGCTACCCGGATTTTCTCGAACTTCTACAATACCTTTTCTCATTGAAAACTTGAAAAATATGGTGCCTTCTTTGTATTTTATGAGAGTATAGTGGTATAGAATACATAGTATATTCTATTTCAACTAACGGATATTACGCTAGGAGATAGGATAAATGTCAGTATTCTATTAAAATAAAGTTTGCACAAGATCAGTAGTTTATAAAAACAGGTTTTTTAAACTTGTAAAAAGCGGCATCAGATGACTTCACCATAGTTGTCAATCTCGCCGCATTAATCCGCAATGGCATCCCAATCGGGATAGGAGGACGTCACGGACATTATATATCAAATTCACCGGTTGTTCGTGGCCTATCTCACTGGGAGTTTGAAAAAAAAGTGTTCTACATAAAAAATACTATGTTGCTCTATCACATATTTTGTATTATATTGTTCCCTTGATCTAAAGGAATTTCTTCACGTCACTGAACCCGAAATTAACGACCTAGCAATAAGAAATAATTCGGCCATTCATTAAAACGTGTGTAGCTAATGAATAATAAAATGTCGTAGGTTACAAAAAATAGGTTTAAATGAGAACATTTACATAAAAACTTTACTGTTGGATTTTTATATAAAAAACGTATATTCTGTAATTAACTTATATTAATAACGATTTAAAACACGAAAATCCGTACAAAATTGTTGTTAACAAATCTTTATATACGGCGCACACGGTCGTCTGGTAGATTCCAAAGGATTGGACGCTCGGCGCGGTTTCCTGCCGAAGCGTCACGAGAATGACGATGTATGAACTATTTCTTAGGATAGAAAGCCCCATAGACGCTAAATTCATAGCGCACATAGGAAATTTCGGACTCCCTCTCGGAGAGTATTACCTATACGGACGGGAGGATTTTTTAGTACCGAATTTGAATTGCGCGCGTGTCGAAAAATAATAATAGATGATTTTTTTTTCTTCTTTTTCTTATGGCAGTTCACTGCATAATCGCACGTTAGAAAAAACCGCCACTGATAAAATTGATAATATATATATATATATTTTTTAATTCTATGAACTACCACAATAAAAATACATATATTCAGATTCAATGTGTGTTGCTCTATCGTTATATGGAATTCCTTGTTAACGAACCAAAATTCTTTAAGTAATTCCAGGTATACCCACGCACTGGACTTGCCTATGTGGGATTTTTTGTTTTATATACTTTACACATAGGTTGTTCAGATGTATTTACAATTTAATGTAAAAAAAAAAACAAAACAAAACAAAATGTTCATAATCATTGTACCTTTTGTGTGAATGTATGTTTCAAAAAATAAATTAATAAATAAAAATAATATATATTTTTTTTTAATTTAAAATTTGTACGCAGGGCGATAACATTGTACTCGAATGACTAACACAATAGTGTGGAAACGTTCCAGAGCTAGTGTTAATGATCTCCACAAGGCAAAAGCCGAAAGCACCACACACCACGCCACTCCCAAAAACTATTATTCTCGCGGTATCTAATATCTGCTGATGATAAGTCCTAGTCCCTCTAGTCCCGTGAACAAACACGAGGACCACTTCGTTAGGCGGCAAACAAAGAGCCGCAGCGCGTAATGTAAGCCACACTGCGGCCGAGGCGAACGCGCTCGTAGACACTGGTACTACGATCGGCGTAGTAGTGCGCTACGCCGGAGAAATACATAATCACGACCTGCTACGATGACCGTACAAATAACATGTATTTTATATCTCTCCAACTATATTATTTTCTCATTTCTAAATCTTAAAAAAACACTTCATATTATTAAAAAGACAATGGCATATTGCTATTTGTGAACAGTTGAATGAATAGTTAAAAGTTTTATAGCTCACGGTAGAAATGGGGTTCAGAACTAAAAATAGTATAGATTACCTAAAAATTCGTGACAGAATAAGTTGTTCGAATTTCAAGGCGCAACAGCTTACCGTTAGAGGGTTTTCGATGCTAGAGATAAACAAAATTTCTACTTAATAGTTAAGGTACGTTTTTGTCTTAAAGATTTTCTGCTTAATAGTTGAGGTATGTTTTGGTCTTACTGATTTTCTGCGTAATAGTTGAGGTATGTTTTGGTCTTACTGATTATCTGCTTAATGGTAAAGGTATATTTTGGTCTTACTAATTTTCTGCTTAATAGTTGAGGTATGTTTTGGTCTTACTAATTTTCTGCTTAATAGTTGAGGTATGTTTTAGTCTTACTAATTTTCTGCTTAATAGTTGAGGTATGTTTTAGTCTTACTAATTTTCTGCTTAATAGTTGAGGTATGTTTTAGTCTTACTAATTTTCTGCTTAATAGTTGAGGTATGTTTTAGTCGGCTTAAATAGTAGTTCATGTGGGTTTTGGTCTTAATGATTAGTTTATTATCGCTCTGATGAATTTGAGACTATTTGTAGCAATTGATTCAAATTCTTACTTGGAGGATTACAAATCCTAAGAAATAATATTAGCTATTTATCAACAAAAAAAAACTACAATGTAGCGCTGCTTTCCTAATATAAATACATTTTGTCTATTGATATTAACGTTTAAACTCTGAATTTATACATGCTAAATAACCGACTCTCTAGGATAGCCGGAATATGCTAAGATATAAAACGATAAACATATGTTGAAAAAGGTTTTCATTTAGAAATGCGTAAATAACTAAAATATTTAAACGATAACTCTGGCGTTTCATCTTGGAAGCGGAAGGAAGTTTTCATACTCGAAATTGGAAAAGTCAAATAAGTATACGAGTATATATAATTTCTTCAAAAGATTGGTATTCACTTTGTGGCGTCATTATTAATAAATGAATTAAAAATTCCTTTGTAATCATCACTTTTTTTAATATACTAGTATACACTCAACACGTTTCGAAAGCGAAGCTTTCAGCTATCTCTTGAATTTATTTTCATATATTAATTTGTTTATCATTTGTCTATACTTGACCTTATTATTTTTTAGTATTCTGTACGTCCCGATGAGGAAACTTCGCTTTCGAAACATCTTGATATGTATATATTTAAAAAAAGTGTTGGAAACAAAGTAATTTTTAATTCACATATATATTTTAAATTTAAAGCAAGTCAAATTTAACAAAATTTAATTCAAACATAAGTATAATTTTCCCGTTAAACAGACAGTTTGAAAATGGTTTTGGACGAAAATGGTTCAGCTGTCACAACAATAACAAACTCAAATACTTGCAGCACTTTATAATAACATTATTAAATTTAAAGTAAAAAAAAAAAACAAAATAATGAAGTTTTACGAATTAAACACAATAACTAATATTAAAAATAAATAAAGTACAAATAAGTGCAAATATTCGGTAAGTACGTAATATAATAAAATTAACAGATTATTACGTGGCAGCACTTGAATAAAATAATACCCAGTAAATTATACATTAAATTGCGTTGTTTAGACTCGGAATGGGTCCGGATCCAGCCCCGTGATGTGTGCGCATCTGGGAATCAGTGATCGAACCCACTGGCACGGTCGTAGCTCTTCGTAACCGCCAGTCCCCTGGGAGACGTGTGTTTGCCAAATTATCGGATGTGACGTGGGACTTCCTTTTTCCAATGGACATGCATACTGCATACGGCTATTCATTCTGAGAAACCACGACATAATATAAATGATTTAATCAGATAAAGGTATATAGAGAAAACGATTCATATTCACAACGAGGTACTATGATCATATTTGATAAATAAATTATTCACTTTCAACCACTGACGTTAGAATGAATAGATTTGCCTTAACGTACAATTTCGACGGCTGGAGGCAAAAGGCCACGTCACACCCATTTTGGCACCAGCCTAGTTCACTGCCGTCCACGTTTGTTTCGGGTGATTTTTTTTACTACAGAAAGCACATTATAAAACATCAATAAATAGGTTAAACTAAATACTCTACCAAAATATTCGGTTTTGCAAACAAGCCGAACCTTTGTACTTCTTTGCTGTTTTCACTTATATTGGAGGCACGCCTAGCTCGCCCCTCGCTCCCTTATCTTTGTTTTTGGTTTCTTCCCCTTGCGTGTTAGGGCATCCCTGTGTATTATTTTCTCTGTGCGTTCAATGTACAGAACGTTGAAATTCTTTTATGTTATTTAATGAAGTAAATTTTAGGATATTAACAAATGGTAGGTACAAAATCCAGGTCTTTCCTAAAACCCAGCAATACTCCTTTTCACACGTTTCTCAGTATTTTGGTAATTCCATGTATAAATTGTAACGTTATAACGCATTAGTTTAATGAGATTGCCGTCTATAACGGAATTTCATGTTATTTACAAATGCATCATATTAATTAGAGCAAGCTGAGGACAGAACTTTTTGAATTAATGGAAAATACCGATGATATAAAGCCGTCAAAATGTTGATAATAGAATTGTACTGAAATGTGTCTGTGTTTGAAAGCTCATAACGCGTCATTTTTTTAAATACAGAAACACTAATTTTACTATCATCTCTTTGAAAATAATGCATTTTCATAAAAAAAATGAATTCGAGAATTAAAAAAATAATATTTTTTTTTTAAAATCAGTTTTAAAATTAACTGATGGAGGCAACCCTACAATTATCTATTCTCTTCAAGGCCCAGATTCACTATTTTCTCTCCTTTAACACCTTTTCCTAAAAATATATAATTATTTATTTTCCGTTTCTCGAGGCATATACAGCTTTACACCCTCTTGCGTCATTCGAAAGCTCTTCTCTCCGTCGTTCTGCTCTGCATGTCTAAATCCATGAGATCCTTTTCTTACTAATATTGTTTATTACGGCACCGGCCATGCATGATTTCGGGTCTGCTCATTCGTAATATCATCGCATCAATGAATCAAATAATAATTCAAATATGATCATTAACAGTACGAATATTACTTTAAAAATGGCATCAGATTATTGATCATGAATACCAGTGGCGTGCAGTCCATAAATACTGAAAAGCTGTGCCTATCCTAAGAAAAATAAACATAAAAATAAATAAACAAACAATCAAACATTTTTAC
The DNA here is from genome assembly GCA_022606495.2 of Halesus radiatus. Classification (NCBI taxonomy): domain Eukaryota; kingdom Metazoa; phylum Arthropoda; class Insecta; order Trichoptera; family Limnephilidae; genus Halesus; species Halesus radiatus. Next base: position 95,863 of record JAHDVE020000688.1, read on the forward strand.
CTGAAAACTACCTTATAACGTTAGACTTTCGAAAAATGT
>JAHDVE020000689.1:0-13554 GCA_022606495.2 Halesus radiatus
TATTCATTTTCTCTGATTTTGTTTCCAAGCTTCCGCATTGCGTTTCTTTTTCCTGGTGTTATGTATAATTTCAAGCCTGCTGTTTTGTTTATTCCTTTTCTGTAATGGATTTATTCATAACATCAAGGCTGCTACTTTGCTGGTGATTAACTACTGAAATTGAATCTTATTAAATTGTTTTTTATGGTTCAAACAAACAGGTGTAAGTACAAAAAAAAAAGAAAAAAAACATTTTTATTAATAAGAGCGATTATTTTTTAGACATTTCTTAATTTATGCGTTTATTTTTCAGGAGCTAAAAACATTAGAACAAAGTTCAATGAATTTTCGTTGTGCAGCGCCCTTGAGGTGATTTTTCACAAAAACGGCGCTATATAAATCGTGCAAGTATTATTATTATTTAAAAATATTGGTATGATGTTTAAAATTTTGATCGGAAACTTATTAAAAAAGTAAGGAGACGTGTCACATGCGCAGAGAAATGAGGCTATGTGTAAAATATGAATGTTATTTTTTACCTTCTTTCAGGTAATAATCTTTATCCTTAAGTGAATAATTTGCAGAAACGTCAGTAAAGATGTTGCAGTAATATAATTTAATATTTTCATTCAAATTGCTATGAATATTTTCGTGTACCCGTCTTCAAAAGACAATAATTCCGCCTTCACCCATGTGACTACTTATACCTGGGTGATCCTAACAACATTTCAAATATTTTTTAAGGAACTTGTTCCGAAATCCCACAAAAATCGCATTTATTTTTATTCTCCTGCATGCTCATACTTTACAATCGTCTGCAATAAAATTGGCTACAAAACTGTATACCCAATTACTATTTTTTGTCATTTATTCCTTTATGATTTTAAGCGTTTAATTATACTAATACTTGATATTTCTTTTGCTTACTTATACACAAAGGTTGCACCTACATATTATTTTATATTGTGCACATAAATACTGATTCTGTTTTTATAACAACTCATTTATGATATTGTTTTTTTCATAAACTGTTTATACGGGATTATTGAGAGTGTAAATATTGTGGTATAAATTTATCGTTTCAGTAAATTTTATTATAAATCAAACTTCCGTTTTCCAAAACAACAACTCTACAGCGGTGAACCTTTGAAATATAAATTTATCTTTAATAAACAAGTCTTTCCATATTACTTGTTTCGTGTTTTTCAATAGTTCATTGAAAAAACACTGTAATTAAAGTGACGATCGCCTTAGCTAATTTACTATTTTAAAAGATGGATAACTGTATTAATTTGTTGAGGAGAAAGAAGAGCACTGTAATGATTAAAACTTTAATTAACTGAACTAGGTGCGAAGAATTCAGTGTCGGTCTGTTATAAGGAACAAAAAGTACTACAACACTGCGGAGAAACTCACGGTAACATAAAAACCTCCAACTTTATCCATATATCTCCCGGCCAGATCTTACAATATAAATTTAGCCTAGTCACTCGGGATGCCTGCCTTTTAAAATTCTTAAAATTGCTCCTCGAAACTAATGGACAATGAACGAGTCGTATTTCCCAGGCTGGCGGTGTTCCTCTCCTGTGAAACTGGTTCTATTGTGCGATCGATTTATTTGTTTTGAGAGCGGCCAGCGCTAACTTTGTTGTACTTAAAGGTCGTGAGGAGGTTTCCTGATTCATCACTCAATGGAAACAAGCGAACTCCTTGAATAGAAAGCAATTACTATTAATTAATAAAATATTATTTTGGTAGGCAAGTTCAAGATCATTTTATTGGGAAAATAATGAAGTTTTACCACCTTGAAAATGTATTTTGATGGAAGTTTAAAAAATTTTCCAGCTTGTGTAAGTAACATTTTTTTTACTTGATTTCAAAGCGTTGATAACTTATTTTCATATATCTGTTTGAGGAAATTTGAGTTGAGGACCAGGTTTACTTTATACCCAAGTTCCACATGTAACAGCATCTGCCTATAATTCAAATACGCGTATTTTAGGCTCATTCCATAAAATCTGTAAAAAATGTTGTTTTTTTTACAGTATAAATTTTTTAATATTGTCAATTTAATGATCGCACTGTACTAACAAAATAAATTTGTTACTAATCGGGTTCCAACAACCACATTTCAGTGGAAACCGTTGTAATACGATTGATGCGCGTAACCTTAAAATAATTCTCGTTTCATAAGCTTCCTTCTTACCGTATAATTAAATTATATGATTACAGATGTTTCATCTAACAATGAATTCAATAAGATCTATTTAATATATTAGCATTTATACAACTAAAATGAAGCTTAAGTAAGAGGAAAATATATGTTTTTATAAGTGTATATTTTTTTTCTTCTTTTTATATCACAAAATATCTTTTTATAATATAAAATATATATATTCAAACTCTTTTTCCATCATAAGATGTTTGCTTTTCATGAACAAAAAAATACATATATATTTATTATTATCAAGACTACTGACTATTAATGGTATAGGTAGCTGCAGAAATGCTTGTGGACTTATTCGTGCACTGCACAGTTCATAGCGACTCTTATCCAACAGGGCACTGGGCCAATAATGAATTGTCGCACGAAGCCGTCACGCTCCGCGTTTCGGAGTGGCTTGTTGCGGGCTACAGAAGGGGATAAATCCCGGGCGATTGCGGGAAACAATAAAACCTTAGGCCAAATCGCTGGGAACAGCGCTGCTAAAGGTTGCAGCGGCATCTGCTCTCGATAGGGGCACTAAAGCTGCCGACATACGTTCACTAAAGCTGTTCGCCTGGGAAACGTGGACCGTTCAACTTTTAAGTCCGATTCTCCGCGAAGTTTTATTGTGGAACTTTTGTAAAATTCTATTGGAAAGTGTACACAATAAATTAAATTGCGCCATTTGCTCACCTCGAAGTTATTGGAGTGAACGGCGATATCCTATTGCGTGCAATCTCTTGTCTCAGTGCTCTTGATAATATGTGATAAACCTTAATTTATCTGAATCTTAAATAAGTCATTAGTTTTTCGAAAAACGTCGTGAAAGGTATCACTGCTAAAATTCCTCGAAAATCGGTGTTTTACACTTAGGTATTTATGTGCTGATGCTCTAAACATCTGTTTTATTTTAAAACTAGTTTTTGTTTATACTTCATAAATATGTGGGTTATGTAACGACGTACTTAGGTAAGATGTTACCGCTATTACCTTTACTAGATATACCCACTTACATTGTTATACTTCAAGCCTTTTCGTTTTATAATGTGCTATAACTAGGTACATGTTTTATTGAATGTCCCAGGCTTTACATATCAATTTTAAACAACATTATTAATAATACATATAATCATATATTCCTGATGAAGAAAGCATAACTTTTGAAACATGTAGATATCTGTGTATATTAATAAAGTGGTGAATACCAAGTAAATTTTCATTTATTAATAATGGCGACAAAAAGTGAATACCAATCTTTTGAAGTAATTGTAATAGTATTTTTCATGTAAATTCTAATTAATGATATAATTACTCGATTTATACTTACATAACGTTACTCTTTCATGTAGAAGCCCAACAGGGCGTTAATCAGTAAAATAAGAAATAACACTGTTCGATGGCATAAAAAAAATATTGTAATAAAGATAAGAAATTCAGCTTTTGAACGTGTATAATCCGTAAAACGATTTTTTATGGTTTTTATGGAGATCGATTCACACCAATACGAATTTCGTTTAGACCCCGATGACGCGTTCCTTAATGCCGTCCATAGGGTTGGGATCTGTGTCATTTGCACACAATTATTAAACTTTACGCGTGGTTCCTTTTCGGTGAATACTATCCCCCCCCCGCATACAAAACCAGTCAGCTTCAAGCAATAATAATTATGTGGTGCTCAGCAAACAAACAAATATAAAATGTTTTCCTATATTCCATAAACGCGCCGTTGCGTCGCTTCGTTGTACTATATTCAAAAGGCGCATTTTGCAGCAATAAAAAATAATAATTATCCAGTCGGGTAATTAAAATCGGTTCATATCGCACTACAATCGCAATATTTCAAGAAACTGTGTCTATAAATTCATTTTATTTTTATTTAGAAGCCCAGAGGGATTTTACATTAGTGATGCATATTAACATAAATAGTACGTGGGTAGTGAATGATTAAAAATAAAAATTACAATACGTACATTTCAACAAATACAAATGGAAGAATTTTTTTTTAAATACTGTGGTCAGGTATTTTCACAGAAAAAAACAACAGAAGTTTTATGCATATGGTTGGAATAAGAATTTAATTTAATTCACCAAATTAACCTTACAACAAGAAGTTGACATGTTCATGTATGATGCGTACACATACTGTGCAATATATAGCCATCCTTGTAAGTATTGCATGTGCGATATTCTTACAAATATAATAATAATAATTGGATTAATGATATAATAACACACATATAAAACTTATTTCCACTTTTATTTTATTTCACCGTGACCGGTTTCAGCTTGTTAAAGCCATCTTCAGACTGGTAAAAATTAATCTAAAACTACGTTTTATATACACAACATGTAGGGGAGGAGGGGTGGGGAGATAATACGAGGTTTATATACATGTTGTGTATATAATCCGAAGTTTAAAATTAACTTTTACCAGTCTGAAGATGGCTTTAACAAGCTGAAACCGGTCACGGTGAAATAAAATAAAAGTGGAAATAAGTTTTATATGTGTGTTATTTTATCATTATAATGGAATTCCACCATGTATTATCAGTTTAAAAATAGAAATATTAATAATTGGATTACTTCTATAGCGGCGTTTTCGTTGAAAATCACCTCAAGGGCGCTTTACAATTAATTAAATAACATATCACTTGTCGTGTAACCAATACCTTACAGCTAAAATTAATTATTAATGGCTTATAAGTAAGACTTATAACTATTGACTTACAGCTAAGACTTATAGCTAGGGATTAACTACTGAGACTTATAATTATTGAATTAGATCTATGGCTTATAGCTAATTACTAACCAACTAAAAGTTATAGCTAGTGACTTACAATTTAGACTTAAGTAGGCATAATTAGAATATAAACCTTACACATACATAAACGTAGTATATAAACTTACGTAGGTATTCATACTAAATTTATGTATACGAGGACGTGAGACATAAAATATTTCCACTTTGTGTTTAGAACAGCAGTTCTGGCAATAATATCGTTTGGCCAAAGGCTGAACATACGCTATTGTGAGAAAAACTTTAAGGTTGTCTATGTCGTAAATGTTAAGACAAACAATTCGTGGAACTACTTTATGTCTGTATGTAGTAAAAATATTACAAATAAATAAAAATGTTTATGAATTATTGAGAAAAAATCGTATGGAGGAAACCATCGTTGCATGCGTGCTTCTAGTGTTTCGTTGCATTTCGATTCATCGGTTGTAAAAATAGGAGACGTTTCACTGACATTCTTCTAAAAATTTGACTTATCAACGAGTGACTCCTATTAATGGAGACTGGATTTTACCCTTCTTCTGTTTAACGATCCAGAGTGTTAAATACTTTCAGCATCGCTCTGGTGAAAAACCACCTTTTGAAATCGAAACGTTGTTTGAAATGACTTTAGCCATATATTTGGTGACCAGATCTGAATAGCTAGGTACTTCCCCACCTTCTCCTTCATCATCTTTCTTCCCATCTTCATTACCTTCCGCCTCACAGGATACCTTAATGCCATAGTCCCACAGGGCTCTAGACGGTTGGAAGCAGATGGGACTCTATTGCAGTACTCACATAAAAATAAATTAAAAAATGATCCGGGGGACAAGTCCGTATCTTTCGCGTTAGATAACACAATTTAAATCGGCCATAAACAAGACATTTTTACAGTTTTCATAAACGCAGCATCGTCTCTTGCGTTTGCGTTATGGATTTGTCTCTTAACGTAAACGCAAACTTAACTGGTTAGCACGATACGGACTACCACGGTCTCGGGTCAAATCGTTTGCCTTTATGACAGATCAACGCTTATTAGAGATTAATCCATGAATATTGACATACTTTAAACAGGAATGTAAAAAAATTAGATAAGTAGCATTGAGATAAATTGATAATTTATAAAAGAGAACCATGTTTACTTACACTTTTTTTCCAATTATCAAAACGTATTAGTATGTCAAAATATAGTATTTTTAAAATGTCGTGAACTTCACAATATTCATTGTGAATTCTTTGAAGTAAGTGCAGGGTGAAAGCACGCAACCTGACAAACTTTGGGCATATTTGGAATAAAAAATGTAGGTGGCATTTTGGTCACCGGTGACAATTTTTTTTTAATTGACCTAAAAACGTAAATACACAGTAGGTACTGGACAGTTAAGGTCAATGTTAGGAGTTGAGTGATTACTCGGCTGAGTGACCAGTGACGAAATGTGATTTTTATTTTTTTTATTTGTATTTGAAAAAAAAATCTTTTAGCAGATTGAGGTAGAATGCCAAGATAATGTGTAATTAAGATATACTCTTATTTATTGGAAATACAAAAATGGTATTGACAGGTAAATAAAATTAAATGATATGAAAGTTTTTAACTAAGTTTATTGATCAAATCTGAATTTTCGAGTTCTTCCCAACCTTCCTCCCCCTCAAACCTTCTTCCAGCCTCCGGAATTCGCCCAAAAAAAAAAAATACACCGTATGAAATACCACCCAGTTCTTTATGGGCACACATTCCTCACATTATCAATATTCATACATCGTCACATGTTTTTGTAATCTGTTTTTACGACATGCGCCGACTCAAATATTTGATTAACTTGATCGTGTAATGTCTTCGTGTGATGTTCCCATCGTCTTCATCCATCCACTTGCGAATATTAATAATTTATTGACACACCTTTCTCAGTTTATCTGCTCTTAATGTCAAAACCATCTAAACATCTAAACTTGATGTATGACAAAATTAAACATGAAATTGTTAACGGAAATATGGTAAACTCCGTTCGCTTCTACCTTGAAAGTGGGTAACAGGCCCATCGAACACGTCCCCTATAATTAGATTCTTGACCTTTCACAGGATGTTTCCTCTGGACGAGGAGGATATTGTCAGGCCTTAAGTTCCAACGGCCGATCGATGACCTCACGGCTGGCCGGTCACGTGACCGCATCACGTGAATGCGCGTCACGGTACGCCACGATACATGTCCTGTCCGCACCATTCCTGAGCCAGGCCGAAATTGCCGAACTACGAGCATGTCTCAAGCTACCACGTCACGCCCAAATTGCGTTCCTCAGCAAATAATTGATTCATCGGAAAACTTCACTTTTATCCCTTTATAGGTTAGTGATCCTTACATTCTTATCACTTACACTTAGATATTAGAAACCAAAAAAGGGATATGGCATTAAAGCGTCTCGACTGTCGCCAAGCTATGACCAACATACACGAACTATAAAATCGGCAGTGTCACTGAAACTTATACATTTGGTGTATAGGCAGAAACAAAGGCGGAGTGCCGCTGTGCATAGATACGATTTGCAGTAATTTGGGTAATCGTTGTTGGTAATGCTTTTATGCGCACGGTTTCAGATAATGGTTGATGGCCCATCTCACTTGTTTCGATTATATATCCTTATATCTCACCCTTATTACTTCTCTACAGATTCAAAGATTCCCTCAGAGTCAGAATTGAAATTGGTTGAATAGCTATCTTCAGTAACCAGATATGAATCTACAAGAACTTATCAAACTTTATCTTCTCGGTCTCCCCTTTCCACAATTCCATCCCACGCGTTTGATAACATTCCGCAATTGGGGCGCCATTGTCCCATTTGCTACGGGTAGTTGGATTCTGGCGTGGTAATAAAATAAAAATAAAGCATCTTTCTTTATAGACTTCAATTCAAATCTATTTTATCGATTCAATAACCTAAGATGGTAAGTCGATGGCCCGGTATTAAACTGCAACAAGGTCAAAAAACAATGAATTACAATACAAGGAGCAATTGCCAGTTTTAAATAGAAACAATAAAAATACTTGACTCCTTGAGAGCCGAAAAAACAGTTTGAAAATTTCAAACATTCTAATGTAATGTAGAAATCTTTTTAGAATTTTTTCCATTTAAATCCGGCCACTGTCCTATGCAGTTCAATTTCAAATAGAAAGAAGAGTATGTAATAATAAAAATTGACATTTTTTTATAAATATTTTGACATATGCGAACTTTCAAATATTGAGTATCTAAAAATAACAGATTTTGACTTATTGCAGTTTTAGTAGGGTTATTAGGGGTCAGTATTACAGAAAAGCACACCAAGGTAATGAATAATATTAAAAAAAAATTCAGGATGTGAAGGGGTTGGTGCAATTTAACACTCCCATATAGTTACATACTACACATAAGAAGAATATCAAACAACATACGAGTACATCAAATTTAAACTACATCACGATAAAATAACATAAAATTTAAATAAAACTAATACACAAGTAACATATGTAATTTATTATGGTACACAACTAAAATTAAATAAACTAGAGTAGTGTTTATCTTTTAAATAATTTCCCTATTGCCTGATGAGATGCGGTGGTGGTAAAGAATAGCGGTCGTACTCGATCATAAATAATTCAATAGTCGTAACTTTAACCTTACGTTAAGACGTATTAAAGGTTTCAGTGGAAGTCAAATAGGCGCGAAATCGTGTTTCAGAGTAGATATATATTATATTTATTGTAGCAAATGTATATAGCATCACAAAGTAAGTGAGATAATATAAACACTCTCATCTGCTCTCACCAAACAAACTGAGCTAGAGCTAAGTCAAGATTTAGTCGCCAACGCAGGTAATTGTAATTTTCAATCAGTGCTTTACTAAAACCAAAAAGATTGATTTCAATATCCGCTTATCGCTGAAACTTTAGTATTGTTTTAATTAAATCGTAACTTTACGTATATTTTTGCAATGTTAAAAGTACTAAAAGTTTATTGTACAAGTTAATTATTTCAATTGAGCTAGAACGATCTCAAATAAAAAATTAAAGTTTTTTTAAAATGAATTTAAAAATATACTTATTATTCACAACTTTATTAATATACATTGATATCTACGTGTTTCTAAAGCAATTCTTTCATCGTCAGGAATATAAAGATATGAATGTATATTTATAAAGGGGTGAATATTAAATATATTTGTAAATTCATTTATTAATAATAAAGTGAATAATTTAGTAATAATTTTCACACCACAAATTGAATACTAATTGTACGAGACTTGTAGAGCCCGCACAAGAATGAAGGGTATATGTTGAAGTATTATTTATCGAGGAGAGCAGGTCCAGGTAGAGTAGAGTCTTTCGCCTGTTGGTGGGAGCAGGTCCGGGTAGAATAGCGTGTTGATGAGAGCAGGTTCGGGTAGAATAGTGTGTTGATGAGCAGGTTCGGGTAGAATAGTGTGTTGATGAGAGCAGGTCCGGGTAGAATAGCGTGTTGATGAGAGAAGGTCCAGGGTAGAATAGCGTGTTGATGAGAGCAGGTCCGGGTAGAATAGTGTGTTGATGAGAAGGGACAGGGTAGAATAGCGTGTTGATGAGAGAAGGTCCAGGGTAGAATAGCGTGTTGATGAGAGCAGGTCCGGGTAGAATAGTGTGTTGATGAGAAGGGACAGGGTAGAATAGCGTGTTGATGAGAGCAGGTCCGGGTAGAATAGCGTGTTCATGAGAGAAGGTCCAGGGTAGAATAACGTGTTGATGAGAGCAGGTCCGGTTGATTTTCACGGTGACGCAGCGTTTACAGTTGAGGTGTTACTTGGTCCGAGCCGTGAGCGGGAATGAATCCGAATGTATCACGTGTATGTGATGTAATGTGATCACGGGAGTTAACTTTTCTTGTTCACTTTGATTCAAATAATTAAACAATATTTGGATTTAATTATCCTTTATTTTATAACATTTAAAATACAACAAGTAACGTACAATTTCAAAAGGAATTATCATGTGAGCAATACGACAAGCAACTGCTTGGATTCACTCGACAAGATAGATTAATTCACTTAGGGTGAGGCAGCCACTTTTATAGCTGTCCTGATTAATCTAATATCTAAAGTTTATTTGGTACAAAACAACAAAATAGTATTATCAGTTATGCAACGGATGTTGACGTTTTGTATTGAGTACATATGCATCGATATAAGACGGAACTAGATAATGTAATCTTATTTGAGAGTTCAATGCACTATTTTATCTACTAGACAAGATGAAGTGAGGAATGAAGTACGGGGCGTCCTGTGTTGTCTTCTTGGAGGTGAAGGTCAGCTAGGGTAGTTAACTCTCCCCCCTTTAAATGGGAACTCCTTCGGGATGCGAAGAGTTTACATATTTTCCATAGGATATATCCAATTGCCATTATTATTAGGCAACTTGTTAGTGTGATATGTAGACTTCCACTGGTGGAGGTGGTTTCTGTCACGTTGGTGGTGATGCTGGAATCTTCGTGTGGTTTTTCTATTTCGTCCATATGTAATGTGGGTAACTGTAATACATGTAGTTCTTCTCTGGAATACGTAATGACTAATGTTTCCTTGTTGATAGTCCGTCCCATATTAAATGTTTTTCCTTGTATGCTGCATTCATCGTTGGTCACGAGTACCGATTTAGAAATAACAATACTCTGTTTATGTTGTAGGCAATGTGCTTGTAGTGGGGTGGGCTTGTCACGAAATACATACATCATATTGTCTCCTATAATATGGGTATATTCTTCTGGGCATGTGATCTTGTGAAGGCTGCAGTTCTGCTCGTTTTGGGTTTCTAACACCAAGGTGGTGCAATCATCAATGGTATTTACTTCTTTGTTACATAAGCTGTTTTGGTCCGAGATTATTTGGCATTTGCTTGCGACATACATTTGTTTTCCATCTCTCAATATTCGTCTGGATGGGAGGTGGGGTTGGAAGCATTGGGTACCTGGTTTGGATATTATGGGAATAATTTCATAATACATGTATACTGTATTCTCTACTAGTGGAAGGGAGAGAATAAAATGCAAGGTTTGCTTGGTTTTTATGAGTTGAACTTGTAAAAAGCGTTGAATAATATCAAAGTCTTTAGAAAATAAGTTTTCTGAATTTATTTGTGATATTGAGTCCATGAAGACTTTTGGTTTAATAATGCTAGGGTGGTACATTCCATGAGCGGCAAAGGTACTTGCTTCCGTGATTCTAGTTACTAATTCAGTTATTGTTTCCGTTTGATAAATTAAATGGGTGATCAACAAATCAGTTTGATCTTCATAATGATCGTGGCTTATTTGAGCCCATATAACTAATTGGTTAAGTGAAATATTTTTAAGTTTAGTGTAATAATCTTCTAAGGTTTTCGAAGTAACAGAGATTCGTTGTTGATTCAAATGTAGATTACTTTCCATTTGTTGCGTTATCTTATTCATATCATTATCATCTAAATTTCCCGTTATTAATTTAATTACCGACCCGATACCATTTGTAAGACCTCGTTTACGTCTAGTTACAATAAGGTTATCTATCAATGCTTTATTATGGTCAATTAAATATTTTAAACGTTCTAAGCCTACATTAGGTAAGGTTACATTATTATTTCTTATAAATTTATTGTAATTAAAATATAACTGTAATCAGTTCTTTTCTACAACATTCACTGACGATTTGGTATAACTTGTCGTCATTGATAATTACCGCATATTTATTCTTGTTTAAATATTTTACATAATTTAAAAATATACATTGCGCATTATCGAGGGGGATACACCAAACATGATCCGTACCTGCTTCTTTTGTTTTCAATTTACGTAATTCCTGATTACATGATTCTGTAAATATCCTATTCATACGTGGGGGTGGATGCTTGTGACGAATCGGGATTCCTCCATTATCGTCCACATGGCTATGCATGGTGTCGGCGACACTCTGGGCATCCGAAGTGATTTCTACTCGTAACGAGTATTGATCATCACTAACCTCACTATGATGGATCTCTACTCTAGATAATAAGTCGGCTACATGGTTTGTACAGCCACGTTCATTATTCTCCAATAATTCATCAAGTTCGATTATGTCCATTACGTGGAATAGTTGAACTTGCTTTGTTGGAGTTTTGTTTTTTTTTTTTTCAAAATGCGTCACAACCGTACCTCTATGGGTCGTTATGGTGTGCGCCGTTCGTACCGAAAATTCTTTGTTAATTTAGTTGCAAAAAAAATATATATATATATGAGTAGAGCCTGAATGATTTGAACTACCAGTATCGATTAAAAATTTATGTTTTATGGAGCTTCTACATATGGAAGTCCATTACAATAAATTAATTAATGAATGTGGTTTAGTTGGACGAGGTTTTTTGGGGATCTTCTTCGTTCGCCCAAAAATCCTGGCCTCCGTGATCACATTGAAATAGCTCCTGTGCCGTACGTCCATTACCCAAGTCTATGACTGGGCCTTTGAACGAGCGTGGCATAGGCGCTGTCCTCATACTAACATCCTCGTTACGGCGTTGTGGGTTTCCTAGATATTTAGAATTATTTTGTTGCGACATGTTATTATTTCGAACCCCGAAATTCTGTCCGGGTTTGTTGTTCGTGAAGTTATTGTGTTGCCATGGTTTATAATTATTATTATTATTAAAATTGGTATGATTCGTTCTATAACCGTTTGGATTATATTGTGGGTTATTAAATGTTCTATTGAAGTTGTGTCCGAACTGAGTTGGGTGAAATTTATTTTGCGTTGGTTGTGGGGAATTAGGCACATGTTTAGTTCTGTTACAGTGGAGTTCACCATGCGCCTCCAACATACGTATCTCAACACACAGGGTGTCGTAATTTTTTGTTAGATTTGCACATTTAATATGTGTGGGTAAAAAAATTAACAACGTATTACGTGCCGTGTCTTTATATGGTTCCATTAGGAGCTGCGCACTCGCTGGTCCATATTGGTCCGAAATTTTAATTTTTATTGAAAATAATATTTGATTCATTTCATGAATCAGGGTTCCGAAATCTCTATTTCCCCGATTGAAGTTAAGTAGCTCGGTCTGAAGTAATGTGACCGACTTGTTGTCACCACATTCAATTTTTAACGATTCCAAAATTTTTTCGATATTATTTTCGTGATCGTTCATAAGGATCACATGTAATGCCTTGCCGCGCAATCTCGAAATTACTCTTTCGACATTGCTTGGGGTATTGCCGTTTCGTGCAATGTAACCCCTAGCTGATTTTATAAACAAATTAATATCTTGCGCAGAACCGTCATACTCCAGAATCGACTCTGAGTATTGGAGAGCGGATCTCTCGTTTGGCTGTGCCATTTTATAAAAAGATTTTTTTTTGGATTTTATCTCTAACCTTTTGGATAAGGTAGGGAAAGGATCTATCGTACGGATGGGATAGACGAACAATTGAAAAATGTACTTACATGAATGTTGTCGCAGTTAACGATTTTTTTTTTTTGGTTGGTCCTTCGCGTTGAGGTATTTAAAAACACCTAGGGAGTCCTGGCTACGGCCAAGTTTAACAGCTTCCCCGAATTTTATGACCCACGTACTGGGCGCCAGTTAAC